>CM076578.1:1372950762-1373004264 GCA_034641835.2 Pinus albicaulis | reverse complement strand
TTGAGGAAATGTTCTTCAAGAGAATTCTCGCCCTTATGCAGAAGGATTCCATCAAGGTATATTTAGGACATTTTACTGTTCATAGGTCATGGGAATAGTCTTCCAATGTACAGGATGAGGGATTGTAGGGACGGTGACAAAATGATGTGTAACAGTTTTCCAATGTCTTCACAGTCACCTTGTATTATTTGATATTGGATACTGTTGAGCCCATTCCAAATGAAATGATTAAGAGTAGGATGAAGTTCAACATTCATAAGATTCTTATTTCTCATCTTTTACAACTTAATTTTTTCAATAAAGTTTTTGAAAGTATCTGGTACTCCATTTCTATCCTTCTTTGACATCTTTAATGTAAGAAAAAATATATATGTATAAGTAATAAAATAAAAATAGTTTAAATATGAATAAAAAGAATGTATAATCAACATACCTTATTGAATGCAATATAAAAATATTTAAGTGCTGTTGTAGAACTTGATTATGGGTAGTGGCGCACAACATCATCCCAAATGTCTTCATTCAACATTTTAACCATATATTCTTGTATTTTCATAGAAATCTTCTGACTGAATAAATAAAGTTAAAATTGTTAATATAGTGAAATGTATAAAAAATTCTACCAACAACATTATGTTTTATTTAAAATAAAATTATAATGAAAAGAAAATAATGAACAATTCAAGAAACTTACTTTTGAAATTATATGCACATTTCATGCATTGATAATTCACCCGACTTCACATGGGATAGTACCGATTTGACTAGTTTCTCATCCTTCACTCCTTGCATTTTTCTCTAATGTGTGATAGTCATATCCTTTGGAAGTTGCTTCATTTCAGGACCTATCTTACTATTGGTACATATTATGGGTTTACTCTTTTTAACCTTCTAATTTTTTGTGGAAATATTCTCCCACTGCTCAAAAATATCATCAATCAAATCCCGTATCTCCCCAATTATAAATTCCAACTGAAAAATATTATCCATGATTTTGAATATATTTGAATGCATTTTTCTATCTTTTTCTTTGATTTTTTCATCAATTTGATAACCTGTTTCCATTAAACATTTCTTCCGGAATGTTATACTAACTTGTGCCTTATCCCCACCACATTTTTCTATGAATTCATTATGAATAAATCCAACCCTTTGGATGAAATTCATTTTCATTTTGTACTCATTATCTTCATTATGATCCCATGCCAATAACTTTGATTCTGTTAAACCAACATAAATGATGCATTTCAATGTTTGAAAAATATAGTTATTTGGATATTCCTCAATCAATTGTCTTTTAGCCTCTAATGAATGGTTCCCTCCAATTACATAATATTTATAATCAAAACATTTTTCCTTGTGAAATGCTTGTTTTGTTGGGTATGTGTTATATTATTTCCACGACTAGTCCCCCCTGTACGTTGCACCGGGCGCGACAGGGGGGTCACAGGGGGGGGGGGGCGGCAGCCCCCCCTGTTCGGGGCTCATGGCAGCGCCCCAGGGAAAAAAAAATTGGACCTTATTTTTCGGTGGGCAGCCTCGCCCATGGTTTTGTGCATGGGTTTTCACATGGTTTTGGGGCATGATGGTTTTCGGCCCCTAGTATTTTGTAGATCCGTTCAAGGGAACTATGGTTATGTTCTAATCCAGGGTTAATGGATTGGGGTTTATGTATGCTTCGTCATGTATATATATGTGTTGTAACACTAAAAGGAATATAATGAAAAATCAAGCTGGTCGTCCCGATTTGGGATCCAGGGGAAAATATCTGTGTATATCTATTTTATGTTTTATGCTCTCGATATTTTTTATTTTCTGTTTTTAAGATTCATTTGCAGATAATTTTTGTACAGGGTTAAAACCTACATTTGGTATCAGAGCTATTTCGGCTTCAAGGGGATGCCTTTACTGTTGAGGGTTTTTTGCTCAGGCTTGTGGTAGACCCTGTTCAGTGGGAGATCTGTGGGATCGACTCTTGTAGTGAAAGAAGATGGCGAGTAGTGGAAAGATAGAGATTGAGAAATTTAATGGTCAGTGTTTTGAGTTGTGGAAGCTCAAGATGGAGGAACTGCTGGTGGATAAAGACTAGTGGATCACAGTAGATCCAGGCACTAAACCAGCGGTAATGTCAGATGAAGACTGGAAGAAGTTGAATCGGAAGGCGAAGAGCACAATATGGTTGTGTGTCTCAAATTCATTATTGTTGAATGTATCTGGGGAAGCTAAGGCGAAGAATTTGTGGGACAAACTTGGGAATTTATACCAATCTAAGTCTTTGGTGAATAAATTGTTCCTGCGGAAAAAGATGTATAACCTGAGGATGAAGGATGGAGACTCGGTGACAGAGCATCTGAACGCCTTCAATACTATGGTAAGAAAAATATCATATTTTGATATTAAAATCTTAGATGAAGATAAGTGCATCAGTTTTTTTGTTCTCTACTAGACTCGTGGGACAGTCTAGTTATTGCAATAGGTAGTAATACAACTACCTTGAATTTTGATGACATTGTCTTATCCTTGCTGTCAGAGGAAATGAGATGGAGAAATATGGAGGGTCAAAATGGAGATGCCTTATTTGTATGAGGAAGGTCCCATAATAGAAAGAAGAATAAGGTTTTGAGTGGGATATTTAAATCTAGAGGGAGATCTAAATCTCCTGAAAAGTTTGTAAAGGTGTGCTGGAAATGTGGAAAGGAAGGGCACTACAAAAAGCATTGTAGATCTAAAGCTCCTGAGAAAGGAAAGGGATATGATGATGCTCCTTCTGCAGAGGCAAAAACCACCTCAGATGAGGGTGGGGATGTGTATTTGGCCTCTTCTTCAAATACACATGTAGATCATGAGTCATGGTTGATTGAATTGGGTGCATCCTTTCACTTCACTCCCCATAGGGAGTGGTTCTACGAGTATGAGAAATATGATGGCGGTGATGTCTTATTTGGTGATGATAGGAAGGCCAGAATCATCGGACGTGGAAAAGTCAAGCTGAAGCTGCATGTTGGAAGGATTAGAACACTTCCTGGTGTTTTTCACATTCCTACATTGGCCAGAAATCTGATCTCTGTAAGCAATATGGGTGATGCAGGTGTAAAAACAGTGTTTGAGAAAGATACCTATAAGATGGTTCGGGGAGCACTGGTATTAATGTAGGGAATTCTGATTGGAAATCTATACAAGCTTTAGGGCAGCAGTGTTATTGATGGGTGCAACAGTTCTGTGGTTCCCGAAAGTGGAGCAAAAAGCCTAGCGGTCTCCTATAGCATCAAAGGCTTGGACATATTGGAGAGAAGGGCCTTCAGATACTACATGGAAATGTTTTGGTAGAAGGTATGTCTAATAGCTCTCTAGATTTCAATTTCTGTGAACATTATGTATATGGGAAGCAGAATCAGGTGAGTTTTCCTTCTGGTGCTAAGAGGGAAAATAAGATATTAGAGCTTGTGCACAGTGATGTGTTTGGACCTGTGTCAGTTCCATCACTGGGTAATTCTGTGTACTATGTTTCATTCATAGATGAATTCTCAATGAATACATGGATATATTTATTGAGGAATAAATCTGAAGTCTTTGACAGATTTAAAGAATTTAATGCTTTGGTGGAAAACCAGATAGAGAAGAAGATAAAGGTGTTGAGGACAGATAATGGTGGGGAGTTCTGCAAGAAGGAATTTGAAGATTTCTGTAAGAAGTGTGGTATAGCATGGAAGAAGACTAATCCATACACACCTCAGAAAAACAGAGTTGCAAAAATAATGAATAGAACACTGATGGAAAAGGTAGGAAGCATGCTTAGTGGTATCGGGTTAGGATAAGAATTCTGGGAAGAGGCAGTGGAGATTGCATGTTACTTGATTAATATATCACCTTCATCAGCGTTGGAGGATAAGACTCCAAATGAGGTATGGAATGGTAAGAAACCCTCTCTTTCACATTTGAGGGTATTTGGATGTGATGCATATGTACATGTTCCAAAGGAGAAAAGGACCAAGTTGGATAATAAATCTGAAAGGTGCATCTTTATTGGGTATAAGGATTGTTTAAAGGGTTACAAGCTTTGGAACTTGGAAACAAGGAAGGCTGTGTACAACCGAGATGTGGTGTTTAGAGAGGTGAAAGATGTTGTTAAATATGAAGTCCTACCAAAGGAACCTAAGAAGATAGAGTTTGAGCTAAAGGAGGATGAATCAGACTCTACAACAGAAGAAGACTCAGAAGAGGAAGATCCACAAACTCCAGCTGTGAGAAGATCAGTTTGGGAAAGAAGACAACCATAAAGGTATAGTCCATCTGCTTTCTGTTCAAATTTTTCTTTAACTATAACTGATGATGATCCCAAAATCGTCAGGGAGGCAGTAGATTCAGAGGATGGAAAACTCTGGAAGGAGGCCATGGTTGATGAAATGGCATCCTTGCATAAAAATGAGGCATGGGATCTGGTGGAGTTACCGGCTGGAAGGAAGCCCATCGGGAGCAAATGGGTGTTTATGAAGAAGATGAATGTAGAAGGCAAGGTGGAGAAATACAAAGCACTGTTGGTAGTAAAATTTTATTCCCAGGTGCAGGGAATTGATTTTGGTGATATTTTTTATCCTATTGCCAAAGTTACTTCTATTAGATTACTTTTATCTGTTGCTGTTGCATTTTATTTTGAGGTAGAACAGATGGATGTGAAGACAACCTTTCTTCATGGGGATCTGGAAGAGGAGATATACATGAAACAACCTGAAAGCTTTATGGTGAAGGGGAAGAAAGAACTAGTATGCAGGTTAAAGAAGTCTCTGTATGGGTTAAAACAGTCACCAAGGATGTGGTATCATAAATTTGATACCTATATACAGGGACTTGGCTTCACCAGAAGCAAGGAGTATCACTGTGTTTATTTTAAATTAATTGGTGATTGTGTTATTTATTTGTTCTTGTCTGTGGATTATATGTTTTTGATTGGAAATGACAAAGAAATTATCCAAGATTTGAAGACCCAAATGTTCTCCAAATTCGACATGAAGGATATTGGTGCTGCAAACTATATTTTGGGCATGGAAATTAAGAGAGATCGAGCAAAGAGAAAGCTCTAGTTAAACCAGAGGAAGTATGTTGAGACTCTATTGCAAAGGTTTAATATGTAGGATAGTAAACCAGTGAATGTTCCGATTCCTGTAGGTGTAAAGATGTCTGCTGAACAGTGTACCAAGACACAAGAAGAAGAGGAGGATATGTCTCGTGTTCCAAATGAAAGTGTAGTGGGTAGCTTGATGTATGAAATGGTCTATACTATACCAGACATTGCACATGGAGTGGGAGTATTGAGTAGGTTTATGTCAAACCCAAGGAAGGAGCATTGGACAACAGTGAAGTGGGTTTTAAGATATTTGCATGGCACTAGTGATTATGGCTTGTGCTACCATGGAAGACCAGGATTGGAAAGAGTGTTAGACATTCATGGTTTTGTTGATGCATACTGGGCTGGAGATCTAGACCAAGGAAGATCTACAAGTGGGTATGTGTTTCACCTATTTGGAGGTGCAGTCAGTTGTATGAGTAAAAGATATTCTGCAGTGGCTCTTTCAACTACATAGGCAGAATACATAGCAGAAACTCATGCAAGCAAGGAAGCAGTTTGGTTGCAGAGATTGTGTTCAAGTATGGGGTTGGTGCAACAAGCTATAAAGATAGACTGTGATAGCCAAAGAGCAATTTTCTTGGCTAAGAATCTTGCTTATCATTCAAAGAAAAAGCACATTGATGTTCAATATCACTTTGTGAGAGATATGGTTGAAGCTAAAAGGGTGTTGCTGGCAAAGGTGGACACTTTGAAGAATTTTGCAGATCCATTGACGAAGTCTGTGAGCACTCAGAAGTTCTCTTGGTGTAGAGAAACAATGGGTGTTGTAGAGCTGGGATAATCACTAAGATCTCTTGTGGCCCCATGCGGAAATAAAACAAAAAGTGGAAGTATGTTGGGTATGTGTTATATTCTTTCCACGACTAGTCACGCATGGGGGGGCGATAGGCCCCCTTGTACATTCCGCCGGGCACAGCAGCCCCCCCTGTTCGGGGTCTGGGACAGCGGGCCAGGAAAAACAATTTTTGGACCTTATTTTTCGGTGGGTGGACCCACCCATGGTTTTGTGCATGGATTTTCACATGGTTTTGGGGCATGATGGTTTTCAACCCCTGGTATTTTGTAGATCGGGTTAAGGGAACTATGGTTATGTTCTAATCCAGGAATAATGAATTGGGGCTTATGTATGCTTCGGCATGTATATATATGTGTTGTAACACTGAAAGGAATATAATGAAAAATCAAACTGGTCGTCCTGATTTGGGATCCAGGGGAAAATCTCTATGTGTATCTGTTTTATGTTTTATGCTCTTGCTATTGTTTATTTTCTGTTTTTGTTTTGTTTTGTTTTTGTTTTTAATATTAATTGTTTTGTTTTTTTTTTAAATACAAACTTAATAAATTAAATTTTAAATTTTAAAATATAAATACTATAATTAAAACATATATTTTAAATTTTAAAATTTAAATTTTAAGACATAAAATTTTGTATTATACTTGAAAATTTTATTTTAAAATTTTAAAATATTTAAATATAAAATATTTTAAAAATTTAAAATTTTTATTATATTATATTTTATAATGAATAATATAAAACATAAAATTTTATATTATATTTGAAAATTTGAAAATTTATTTTAAAATATTTAAATATAAAATATTTTAACAATTTTAACAATTTTAAATATAAAATAATTAAAATTTTTAAAATTATATTATATTATATTTTATAATTAATAATATATAAAAAAAAATTAGAATTTTAATTTATTTTTGGAATCTAAGCTTCTGATGAACCACACTGGTTGGTTCGAAACGCGTCGACCACGTTCTTTTACATGTGATTTTTACCGAAAGAATTTCTACTAATTTATTTTAATTTATATTAAAATTATTTTAAAATTATATATTATAAAATTGTTTTAGAAATTAAAAATTAATATAATTTATATTAAAATATTAAATATTATAAATTATTTAAAACATGAAATATTATAATTATATTTAAAAAAATATAAATAAAAAAACGTTGTTTCCACCATTCTATTATGCTGCCCGCTGCTCGTTCTGTTTTGTCGCCCGCCGGGAATCGACCTCTGCCCAGTCGGGGGCCATAGGCTGGTCAGGCGACACTGTGGAGGGCCGCCCAGCCGGGGGCCAAAGGCCAGCTAGGTACCCTCCACGGTGCCACCTGACTGGCCTCAGGCCCTCAGCAGGCAACAAAACAGAATGGGCGACAAAACAATGTCTTTTTTTTTTAATTTTAATTTTTAAATATAATTATAATATTTCGTGTTTTAAATAATTTTTAATATTTAGTATTTTAATACAACTTATATTAATATTTAATTTTTAAAACAATTTATAATATATAATTTTGAAATAATTTTAATATAAATTAAAATTTTAAAATTTATTTTATATATTATTAATTATAAAATATAATATAATATAATTTTAAAATTTTAAAATTATTTTAGATTTAAATTTTTAAAAAATTGTAAAATATTTATATTTAAAATTTGTAATGGTTTTAAAATATTTTATATTTTAAAATTTTAAAATTTTAAAATAAAATTTTCAAATATAATATAAAATTTTATGTTTTAATTTTTTTTTTTTTTTTTTACAAAAACGGGTATGGATTTATATTAGATATTTGGCCAAAATGCCTTTCACCGGTTACAATACGTCGGGAAAAGCCCTTGGAATTTCTTCCACTAGCTGTTCATAGGCCCCAAAATTTGGAGACCCATGTTTCTTACTCGAAACTAGAGAATTTATCTCCGTTATTTTTCCTATCTTGAATATACAAACAAATTGTTTTAGTATAATGCAGTAAAACATGAATCAATTTTATGGTATGGAGTCCCACTCCTCAGTTCTGTCTTTCAAGAGAGAGCTAGCAGGAAGTGACACCGCTTTGTTGGCTTCTAGGTCAACTTCTTTATTATTCCCCCTCAAAACATGAAGGAAGTTTTCAATCTGAAGAGATTTCACCAGAATTATGATTCTTGAGACCACTCTTGCCAATCTAAGATCTGTAGGAGAGCAATCCTCCAATAAGACTTTAATATTGTACTGAGAGTCTCCTATAATATTTACATATGTTAGACCAATGGCCTTGGCTTGTTTGAGACCTTGTAAAAGTGCCAAGGCTTCAGCTTGGATGCTGGTGGATTGCCCTAATCCCCAAGCGAACTTAGTCACAATTCTGCCCTCCTTGTTCTTTATAACTCCTCCTACCCCAACCAATCTGGGGTTACCTTTCGCTGCCCCATCGAAGAACAGGGTGAATCTGGATTTCCTAATGAGTAAATCGGATAGTTCATTCTCCTTCCCTCTGAATTGCCACTCTTTTGTATCTTTATGATGCCTTGTTTCTACAGTGAATTGGAGATCCAATGAAGTGCCCTAGTCTAAGTCCTGCTGAATTAGATTCGAGTTCGACAAGTGCTCACCCATAATTTATTTCCATAGGATTTTTATTTTGATGATGGTGAACTGCGGATTTAAGCTTTCATCTCTAAAGACTCTTCTATTTCTCTCAAGCCAAATTTTCCAGCAGATAAATTTTGGCAAGGAGAGCCATGCAGCGTTAAAACTTTCATTTTTTGAGAGCGTTTCTGGATAGAAGTTTTTCCAATTTGCAAATAAATCAGAGATATTTAATGTTAAGGTGAAAACTCTTTTCCAATGGCTCAAGAGATTATGCCATATTTCTTTGGAGTATTTGCAGTTTAACATAATGTGCTGTGCGTTTTCTTCACTGTCACAGCACAAATGGCAGCGTGAGGGACCTTGAAAACCTTTCTTCTTGAACCTGTCTTCTGTAAGAATTCCTTTGTGGCATAACAGCCAGCAAAAGGAGTCCACCTTTGGCACGATCTTGTATTTCCAAAGACCCTTCCACACAGCAGGGTCTGGAGGGACGTGTGGACGCTCTTGCAGATTTTTGTACCCCTGTGCAATTGTGTACAGCCCTGGGGCGGCCCCCGAACCACGGGCGTCCTTCCTCCCAACGCGCAGAGGCGCCTTACCATTCAGCAGCGTGAGGAATAGGTTTCGTTCTTGATTCAGCTCAGAGGGAACAGGCGGTAGGTTCCAACGCAGCCAATTGCTGCTAGCCCACAACAAAATGTCCCATAGAGTAACATAGCCAGCTCTGTCCAACCACGATTGTAGCACTTGCAGTGAACTAAAGCTCGATAGTGGGGGATGCATCATGATGCTGTCATCCCATATCTTGACTTCTTTACCATTGCCAGGTATCCAATACGCTTTGTGTTTAATTAAAGGAGCTGCTTTCTGACAGATTTTAACCAGTTGCAATCCAGAGGTGGGCAGTGGATTGTCCAGACATCTTTTCCTTGTCGCTGTGAAGTACTTCTGCCATAAATCTATTTGCGCCCAGCCTGGGTGAGGACCAATGATTCTCCAAAAAATCTTGGCTCCCATGGCTGTATTTTGGAGACTGTGAGATCTTTGAAATTTAGGCCTCCTTCATTCAGAGGCTTACAAATTTTATCCCAGCTTACCAAAGGGATTTTCCTGTCATTGTGGTTGCCACCTTTCCAGAAGAATTTGCGTATGAAGGCTTCCATTTTCTTGATGATGCCAATAAGAGCTAGGATTATAGAGAATTGAAAGATGGGGAGACTACTGAGAACGGATTTGACGAGAATAGTTTTTCAGGTGAGATTTAACCATGAGAAACCCCATGCTTGAATTTTTGCCTTGAATTTATCCAACAGAGGGATCCAGTCTCTGCTGTAAGCCAATTTACGGAAGATAGGAAGGCCCAGATAGGTGAAAGAGGACCAACTGAGGGAGGCATAAAAGCCAAGAACTCTGGAGATGGCAGAGAGAATGGAGGCAGAGATATTCCAGCAAAAGAATTTGCATTTACCTTTGTTTAAATTGCTGCCTGTAGCTTCACTGTAATTTTCCAAATCTTCCTTGAACCTTAAGGCATATCGGACAGAGGCAGCCCCTAAAAAGAGGGTATCATCAAAAAACAGTGTATGGTTTACATTTTTAACCCTTCTGGAATTGTTTGAGCCCCAGGATCTCTTGATCAACCAGTTTCTGATCTAGATAGAAACTCAGGACAGAAACATGGAGGACAAAGAGAAGCAGAGAGAGGGGGCACCCCTGCCTAAGCCCTCTTGAAGCTTTGAAAAAGTTAGCTTCTCTCCAGTTCACCAAGGGAGCGATCCAGGGATCGACTATACAAGCTCGAATCGAATTGATAAAGCTCGTTCCAAAGCCAAATTTATGCAAGACTTCCCAAAGAAAACTAAGTCTAACACGATCAAAAGCATTTGCCAAGTCTAGTTTAATTACCATACCTTTCTCTTTGTGCTGTTGACTCGAATGAATAGCCTCTTGAACTAGGATGAAATTGTCAGCAAGCTATCTCCCCTGTACAAACCCGCCTTGATTCTCCAGAATGATGTCGGGGAGGATGCCTTTTAGTCTATTTGCGATCACCTTTGTGATTAATTTATATCCAATGTTACAAAGAGAGATGGGGTGGAACCGATTGAATGCCTTTGCGCCCTTTTACTTGGGAATGAGGGCAAGGAAGGCAGAGTTAGTGTTTCCCCCTATTTTCTGACAATTTTGAGATTTCAACATCATTTTGAAGAGGTCTTTCTCCACTATCTGCCAACAGGTTTGGAGGAATATCGCAGTGTAGCCATCCGGGCCTAGGGCTTTGTCAGGCTCCATGTTGGAGAGAGCATCTTTTATTTCTTTTATAGTGATCTTAGCTTCAAGGTGCTGATTCATTAAAGGGGAGATCTTAGAAGGAACCGCCTCCAAAAATTTGGATTTTGGGTCAGTCACTCCTTCTTCACTATACAGATTTTTGAAGTGATTGAAAGCTTCTTTCTTGATGCTCCCAAAATCTTTGTGAGTCGAGTTTCCTTCCTTGATTTCTGCAATAGAGTTGAAGCTCTTTTTAGCTTGAGCTTTTTTGTGGAAGAAGGTAGAGTTTCTGTCTCCCGCTTTAAGCCATAAGCTCCTAGACTTTTGTCTCCAATGATCTTCCTCCGAAAGGCAAGCTTTATGGAAAATTTGTTGTAGCTCAAATTCCTTATCTAACACTTCTTTAGTGATTTCTACATCTTCACTTTGGGCATGATGTTGGGCAAGTTTGTCTTGGGCCTTCTTTCTCTCTTTTGCAGGGTTGGGGAGGGATTTGGCCTAAGATTTGAGAACAGCTTTCAGTCTTCTAAGATTTTCTTCCCAGATGAAGAAAGGTGAACCCTTCACCGGCAATTTCCAACTGTCCTGAACCAAATTCATAAACTCAGGTTCCTTGACCCAGAGTGGATTGAATCTGAAAGGAATGGGGCCTAGATCCTTGTGATCTAGAATCTCAAGCATAATAGGCTTATGATCTGAAACACTGCAAGGAAGGATATGAAATCTGGATTCTAAGCCCAGCAAAAGGAAAGAGCTCTACACCAAACATCTATCAAGTCTAGCAGCAATATGGCCGAGACCTATTCTCTTATTGGACCAGGTGTACTTACCATTTTTTGGAGAGATATCGAGTAGATCCCAGTCCTACATGAGATCCTCCACCCACTCCCTTGCTGGATCCCTTATGATAGTGCCTCCTCGCTTTTCCTCTGTGCGCAGAGTGAGATTTAAATCTCCTGCAACAATGATGTTTTCCAAATTTTTTGACTCCGACAATTGTATGATGGAGTACCAAAAATCCCTTTTCTCCCCTATATTTGCTAGGACATAGACATTAAAAAGACAGAATGTCTCCCTTGAGTCCACAGGTTGTAACTTCTGGAACAACCAGTGGGTATTATGGATCTCTGTGGCCAACCTATACTTGGAAGGATTCCAAAGAGAGCCCAACCCCCCAGAGGCTCCCCGTGCTGAAACTGCTTGAACTCTGCCTCCCTTCCAAAATTTTTTACTAGTTTGGAGGAACTCATTGCCCTCCATTTTGGTCTCCTGGATCAGAAGAATATCTGGGGCTTCTCTTTTTATAAGGCTTCTCATTGCTTCTTCTTTCACTTTACTCCCAATTCCTCTACAATTCTAGGAGACAATCTTCATCATTTATTTTTATGATGATGGGCCCCTTTGGAGCCCTGTGCTTGGTTTTTGGACATCTTCAGATTTTTGCCAAGGAGTTTCTCCAGAGTGGGCTAACTACCCTGAAGCTTGTCTTTGTAGGTTTCCTGATATCTATTTTCTCTATCAGATTTGTGGCCCCTTGATGATATTCTGACCGATGTCTGCGTATCTCCTATTTCTCCTTCCTCCTCTGACTCCTCCGAGTCTTGTTCCTCCGAGGAGGCTTATGTTTGTTTTTCCTTATTTCTTGTTGTAGCACTTTCTTCAGGTCTTGATCCTGCTAAGGTCCTTTTTTATAAGGTTTTATCTTGTCTATCCTCTTCCTGTGGAACCTCTTCTGTAGAGCTTAAGATCTCATACCTGTTTTTTTGACTTTTTGGCGGAGGTCCATTTTGGGCGGAGGCAGGCTGGGGGCCTTGGCCATTTGGGGCCCCAGATTTCTTGTGAGAGGTCTTTGGCCTCTTAACTTGATTCCAACCATCGTCCTTCCCTTTCTCTGCTTCCCCTTTGTTCAGACACCCTCTAGCAAAATGTATGTAGATATGACATTTACGGCATTTGAAAGGGAGCTGCTCGTAATCTAGCACTTGCACATGCGTCCAACTACCAACATTTATTTTGATAGCCTCCGGGAGTCCCACCTCTAAGTCTACCTTGACACATATTCGAGCACAGTCATACTGGTCATTGTTGTTTGCTCTGTCAATGAACTTTCCCAAGGCATTGCCTATATGCTTAAGGGAATCCCAGTTCCAGTAGTGTACTGGGAGATTTGGAAGCTGAACCTAGATAGGGACTGCCGTCGGGACATCCATGGTAGGATCGAATTCAGGGGTCCATTTATTGAGATAGAGACCTTGGGGTCCCATGAAATAGGGTCCATTCCTGAAGATCAATTCTTTGTCCTCCTTCGTGTTGAACTCAAACAGGAAGTAGCCTCTTCGCAGGAAGTATGAAGTGACTTTGTTCTTGATCAGCGGGAACCAGTTTTTAACAACCCAGTTCTCCGTTGATTTTGGAGAGGGCCAAAGACCCATGAATTTACCCACCAGAGCTCGATCTGCCAGGGACAAAGTGACCTGGATCGGCCCCTCAGGAGGAAGGTTTACCTCTGGAACATCAACAAGATTTTTGACAAATTTGGCGGCTTCAGACTTCTTCTTCTTAGGCAAAGAAGCTAGCAATGAAGTGAAGGCAGCTTCTGCGTCAGGGGGGGAAGACTGCAAAGGGGTGTGGGGTGAGCCCTGGGTCTCCATGGTCAAGAAGCGAGTAGATCTGGTCAGTTGCAGCAAACCCAATCTGCGCTATGCAACAGCAGGAGGCGAAGCATCTCAGAGCCGAAAAAACCCTAGAATGGATCCAATCAGATCCAGCAGATTGAGCCCCCGGGACAAGAACAGATAGGGGGGAGCAGATCCAAGCAGATCTAGAAAGGGGAGGCCGAACGAACAGAGCCAATCGAGCGATCTGAGGCTGGAGCCGAAAGGTAAAGAACGGATCCAAGCAGATCCGTGAGACCCTGAGGGCGTGAGGCCCAAGATTGGGAGCAGGGACGACCGAGAGGGTAGCAGCCTAGGCACAAGCTGTGCACAGAGCAGTAGGACAGAGCAGGAGGCATCTGGCTTTGTCAATTGATCCTTTAAAATTTAAATTTTTAAATATATGTTTTAATTATATTATTTATATTTTAAATTTTAAAATATAATGTATTAAGTTTGTATTTAAAAAAACAAAACAATTAATATTAAAACTTAAAATAACATTAAATTATTTTTTTATTTTCTTTTGAACTTAAAAAAAAAGCTTTATCTTAACATTGGTTAAACATTAATTTATTCTTTTTATTCTTTTTTTTCTTTAAATGCAAAAAATAAATTTAAGTTTCAAATTAATGTTTATTTTTTATTTTTATTTTTTAAAATTTTCTTTTTAACTTACAAAAAAAAAAAAAAAAAAAAACTTAATTTCATCATTGTTTAAACATTAAAAACACCAAATTAAAAAAAAAAAAATTTAAATGTTTTTAATTTTAATTTATTTTATTAAAAATGTTAAAAACAAAAACAAAATACTAAAATTAGATAACAATTAAATTGTTTTTTAATTTATGAATATATTTATAATAATAAAAAACATCAAGTTTAATATAAACTAAAACAAATCTGTATTTTCCTTCAAATAAAATAAATTAAAATATCTAATGATATTTTTAAAAATAAAATTTCATATTTTAAAATAACAATAAAAATAATTTATTTTTTTAATTTTTTTGGTTGCACATTTAGAAAAAATAAAAATATAATAAATATAACTATTTTTTTATGAGCATGGTCATTTTTTGGTTTTTTTCTTTTATGGAGGAACCTAGCAACCCTAAAAAAGAAAAAAAATTCTAAATTTTTGTCCTAAAAACCCTAAAAAATGAGTCTTTTTTTTCCATTTTCTTAGCTAAAAAAAAATTAGGGTTCTTAAACCTAAAAACCATAAAAAAATAGTTTTTGAAAATAAAACCATAAAAAAAAAAACAGATTTCCCCCAAACTCGTCTTTAAATGGACAAAATAGAAGGAAAAATAACCTTTGAAATGCAAAAAACTCCTGTTACGAATGCGAATGCAACACCTTCACAAAGTTACCAATTCCAAAGCAACTCCTCCAATGAGAACTCAATGCCTCCACAAAATTACGAATGCCAACCCAACACCTCCACAAAATTGCTCGAACAAAACCCAGCAGAATTGATGTGATGTGAGGAATAGAAACAATGATTTTTATTATATAGAGAAGATTTTGTGATTAAAATTAAAAATATTTACATGTAGTAAATTAAAGTTAATATTTACATGTAGTCAATGTTAAATCATTCAAATATGAAAATTATTTTAGTTTGGAAGGCATGCATGAAAGGAATATTTTGTGTGGGATTAAAATTTAAAATTAAAGATTTTTACATCTAGTTAATTATAGTTAATATTTAGTTAATATTTACATGTAGTTAATTATAGTTAATATTTACTTGTAGTCAACATTAAATCATTCAAATAAGAAAATTATTTTAGTTTGGAAGGCATGCATGAAAGAAATATTTTGTGTGGGATTAAAATTAAAAATTAAAAATATTTACATGTAGTTAATTATAGTTAATATTATAGTTAAAATAATTAACATTTGCATGTAGTTATTATAGTTAATATTATAGTTAATATTTACATGTAGTAAATGTTAATTGTTTCAAATAAGAAAATTATTTTAGTTTCGAAGACATGCTTGAAAGGAATATTTTATGGATATTTTGAATAGAAAATACGGTGAAATATTTCAAGACCAACAGTTTATTAAAATGTTTTAAAATATATTTTAGACGAATATAATGTGGGATTAAAATTAAGAATTAAAATCTTTACATGTAGTCAATTATAGTTAATATGCTAGTTAAAATAGTTAGTATTTGCATGTAGTTATTATAGTTAATATTTACATGAAGTCAATGTTAAATCATTCAAATAAGAAAATTGTTTTAGTTTGGAAGGCGTGCATGAAAGGAATATTTTGTGTGGGATTAAAATTTAAAATTAAAGATTTTTACATCTAGTTAATTATAGTTAATATTTAGTTAATATTTACATGTAGTTAATTATAGTTAATATTTACATGTAGTCAATGTTAAGTCATTCAAATAAGAAATTTAGTTTAGTTTGGAAGGCATGCATGAAAGGAATATTCTGTGGATATTTTGAATAGAAAGTAAGATGAAATATTTCAAGACCAACAATTTATTAAATTGTTTTGAAATTCATTTTAGACGAATATTTTGTATGAAATATTTGAAACAAAATTTTTGGAGGGAATGTTTTTAGTGAAAATTTTGGGGGGGAAATTTGGAGGGAAAACTTTTAGCGATAATTTTTGGGGGGGGAATTTTAGAGGGAAATTTTTAGTCTTTAAGCTATATATTGTAATTAGGAGAGAGTGCATTTGTATCATTCAATGTATTCTTGTTGAAATCCATGGGTTCTTCTGATAGAGAAGTTTTTCTTTCTACAACATCAACATCTTCGTCACGCAACAACTCTATTAAGATTGATGAATATAACAGGAGTCCGTTCACTATGAACAGAGAGTCAAAAAATCGATTTGGTCGTAATCCTAAGGATGATGAGAACAAAATTGATGAGGCACATAAAAAAGAAATTTATGTAAATCAAGAGAGATTTATTCCACTTACTCTTAATCTTAAGGATTATGAAAGCGCTAGTGATGAATAGCATGATGAAGAATATCGAGAGTCAAAATTTTCACTTCATCCTAATCCTAAGGATTATGAGGGTGCCACTGATTAAGGGGGGGATGAAGAATATCCACTTCATCCTAATCCCAAGGATTATGCGAGCACCATGGATGAAGAGGGGAATGAAGAATTTGCAGAGTCAAAATACCCACTTCGTCCTAATCTTAAGGATTATATGAGCAGCAGTAATGAAGAGGGGAATGAAAAAATTCCAGAGTCAAAATATCCACTTCTTTCTAATCCTAAGGATTATTCCAGCACCACTCATGAAGAGGGGAATGAAAATTTCCAGAGTCAAAATATCCATTTCATTCTAATCCTAAGGATTATGCCAGTACCACTGATGAAGAGGGAAATGAAAAATTTCCAGAGTCAAAATATCCACTTCCTGCTAATCCTAAGAATTATGCAAGCACCACTGATGAAGAGGGGAATACAAAGTTTCCAGAGTTAAAATATCCACTTCATCCTAATCCTAAGGATTATTCCAGCACCACTGATGAAGAGGGGAATGAATAATTTCCAGAGTCAAAATATCCACTTCGTCCTAATCCTAAGGATTATGCGAGCACCACTAATGAAGAGGGGAATGAAAAATTTCTAGAGTCAAAATATCCACTTCGTCCTAATCCTAAGGATTATGCCAACACCACTGATGAAGAGAGGAATGAAGAATTTTGAGAGTCAACATATCCACTTTGTCCTAATCCTAAGGATTATGTGAGCACCATTGATGAAGAGGGGGATGAATTTCAGTGTCAAAATTTCCACTTCATCCTAATCCTAACGATTATAAGAGCACCACTGATGAAGGGGGGGATGAAGAATTTCTAATAAGTATAGATTCAAGGCATCCACTTGTTCCTAATCCTAAGGATTATGAGAGAATGAGTGAGGAAAGGGAGGGGCGGGATGAAGAAATTATAGTGAATATAGATTCAAAGCTTCCACTTAGGCACATATCTGAATAATGCATTTTCTCTAAGTGACCATTTCAAATACACTTATGGTGATAAAGAATCGAATCCTCCAAGGGTAGAATTTGAAAGCATGGATCAAGATGGTGAAGAATTTTGTCTCAGTCATGGTTAAAAAAGCACAGATGATTCTTGTGAAATGTTTTCTTCAAGTGAGGATGGTAATGAATATTTTACAAGCAATGATGTTGATGAATTTCTTAACTATGTTGAGAATTATGATAGTGGGGATAATATTCCTCCTAATGGTGATGAAACTGCTTCTACAAAGGATAATGGAATGATGAAGCCATTGTAAGAAAATATTGTAACTAGCAGTAGGAGTATACATTTTCATTTCAACCCAAAAAATTCCAGTTATACATGGGTAAGGACAACATATCTCAAAAAAAGAAGTTGTGTAGTTCATTTGATTTCAAGTGAATTTTGTCGAAGGGATTGCTTGAAACATATGGATTTCAAATTTTCTTTGGAGAAAATGAAAATACATTTATCAATGAATAAAAGCATGCAAAATTCATATTTAGTGGGTTTCATGCAATCTACGCTAGCAGGTTATGATTATCAGAAAGGATTTCAAAATGTTGCATTCAATTGGTAATTATCATTTGTCAAGAATCCAAGAAAAACTGGAAAAGGATCCCACATATCATTCATAAATACGTTATAAATGGGAGGTTGGGCCGTTAGAAAATACTGCTATGTCATGGATGAAAGACTTCTTTCCAAAGCATGGAGAGTGTATGCCAAATAAAGACACAGTACATATTCCAAATAATTTCTTGAGATGAGAAATCTTCAAGTTATACAAATATTATGCAGAAGCTGCTGAAGGAATTGGTAATTTTATTACATATTCATATTTTACAAAGGTATGGAAGAACGAAATCGACAATGTTTGTATTCCTAAGAAGACAAGGATGGGGGTTTGCAACACATGTGATTCTCTTAAAGTAGAAAGAGATAAATGTCAAGGGGTAGAAAGAGGTATGCATTCAAAACATTATTTTTAAAAATTGGATAGTTATCAACTATGAAAATATATTTATTCATATATTTCTTTTCTTTTATGTACAGATTCCATTGTCAATGAACTTCAAGAGCATCGCAATCAGCAAATAAGTGAAAGGAAAAAATGTATAAACATCGGAAGAAGTGTTATGATAATCCAAATAAATATTTGGGTTTGATAATTGATGGTATGGACTAAAAGAAAACACTTCTGCCACATTTTGTCTGCACGGCGAAAAAATTACAGGAGGAAAATTTCATTCAGTTTCACTTAGTTGGTTGTATGGTCTTTATTGAGAATATGTTTCCAAGGGTTTTCTTCACAGCTCTAAATATTCATAATGATGCAAACACAAGTCATGAGACATAGATGTATGGTATGAAGTTTTGTATGTGCAATTATACAACACAAGCCGTGAAAAAAAAAACCAAGTTATTTTTGGGTATCTAAACATGCTCATTGAATTGGGAATTTAAAAAAAAATAAAGGTTGGTTTCCTTCTTGTTGGGCATACTCATGACCATATTGATCAAATGTTCAGTCGTTTTTCAGTAACATTGAGGAGGAAAGGTGTTGGGATCCTTCCATCATTAATTGAATGTATTAATAAATCCTACATTCGAGAGCCTATTTTTCATGTGTTGGAAGAAACTATTAGCATGTGAAGGTTTATTTTGGAATCGCATGGTGACGAGAAATGCATTGAACAACTTAACGGAATCAGCTACCAACATCAATTTCGTATAAAAAAAAAATGATGGGATAACACTTATATGGGGCGAGAAGTATTCAAATGTTGCAGAATGGGGGCCATCACCAGGTTTAGAATTTTTGAAGTTCATTACAGAGCATCCAATATTTCCATCAAAGATATTGTTATTACAGTCAATTGTTGAACTTCATAATGCACGAAGGCATAAGAGAGACATAAATTATTCTGAATGTCGGGAGGAAATTAAAAGATGTATTAGAGATACATATGAGTACTTTGATGTTGCTGATTCAGTTTGGTGGGAATATTTTTTCAATGATCAAACTGATATGATTTCAAGATCAATAAATGAGGATACGCTTTTGAAGACTCCATTTTTTTGGCCACAAAATATGAAAAATGAACATGAGGAAATGCATATTGTTGAACAACAACAGTCTCAAGATATTATTAATTCTACATAGGTAGAGGAAAGAGAAATCTATATTGGTTCTAGAAGATCACGTGCACAACGTGAAGCCATCGAAGGCCTTTATAGGGGTTCTGTGCAAGATGTTAAGGAGGGTTGCATTATAGCTGTGTTAGCAGATGAAGATCCACTTAGCTATCCATTCTAGATTTCCAAGGTTATAAAGTTCATTAATGAAAATGAAGATATTACAACTGTTGATGTACATTGGTATGCCACAAGTACCCACCCTTTCAATGGTGTGTACAAGGCAGAGATGGCAGTTGAAAAAAAAAATTGCAGAAAGAGAAAAATAAAGGGCACAAATATAAATCTTTGTCACACAAATGTCTTAAAATATGACTCAGACGACGCAAGTGATCACGTCTCCTATTCAACCTATGCGCCCGCACACATGTACTAGCTATATCCACGGTCTTAATAAATCACAGCAAATCCTCCCAAAGGGATTCACTGGCCGGCCTAACACTCGATGCCTCAACTTCGTGGTGCCTAGGAGATTTGATCCCCGTGACCTCTCAATCCGGGGAGCATTTCTTCAAGTGGGGACTCAACCAATTGAGCTAACCCTTGGGGCTGTCACACAAATGTCTTAAAATTGGAGGATGTTGAAATACTTGTGTATGCCTTCAATTTGACAAAGAGAGGAACTCTTTGGTTGAAGACCATAAATATTTTGAAGAAATTGATACCAGAACAAATACTGCTGAGATGGGACTCTGCTAAATGTAGTCGTAGATCTACAAGACTTTTGAACTCTGAAATAGTGGGCATGCATGTTGACTCAGATGGAGCACTAGTTGATGAAAGAGAAGAATATGTATCATCTTCATCTTCATCATGTCATTCCCTATTAGGAGATATGCCAAATTAACCATCACAAGCATTAAAATTTTCAATTATGTTTAAGTTATAAATTGAAGTGAAAGTTTCATTAAAAAGTGAGATCTAGATCTTGGGTTATTTTACAGTTTTAAATTTTTCGAATTTTAGGTTTGTGGATATGATTTCCTTTCTCCAAGGACTCTAGCAATGGAGTGTATGATGGAGATAGGAACATCCAAACAATTTTAACAAGAAGTTGTCTAACTTTTTTTTTATATTATTGAAAATTAGTTTATGCATTTTCATTTGAAACTTTTTAATATATATATATATTGATGTATTGATGTACATTTTACCGTGGAGGATGTATTGATGGATGACCAACATGGGAAAATGGAGAGGGAACTACATGAGGTATTGCATGTTTTTTTTTCATTTTATTTTTTATGAAGTTCTACATTCTCATTGAATTTTAAAACGTTAAATTTTAATGTTTACACGTAGTGTACAGGTTTCCCATTCTTCAGATGATAGCACAAGGAGGCTCAAGACGCTGCTGGAAAATACATTGCATCCATTTGTATTTGATTGATGATGCACATGCAACAATTTATTTGATAGATAGTCTTAAATTTACTTTTCTATATAGATAGTCTTATTTATGCAGTCATATTTAATTTTCTATATAAATTGATACTTGTAACAATATACATTGTTATATATATTTACTTTTATTGTTCATGATATAAATTTTGGACATATTTTACATTTTGGATAGCTAAAGTACATTTACTTTTATCAAGAATGATTTTAAATTTTGGATAGTTGTTACATTTGGAATGCGATCACATTTTGTGATATAATGTTTTGTTTTTAAAACTCAAGGGTGAAAGCATGAAGATGGGTTACACTTTTGGGCCAAATGTGGTGATGAAATTTCAAGTTTTTCCTCTTTTATCGAATTGAAGCTCTAAGAAGTCATATAAGCACTCTGAATTTTGATTCAGAGTAAAGAGATAACTTGTGGAAAACTATGTTGATGTCGTAATGATAGTTTTTTGCAAAATATTTAGTGTCATATAATATGCCAATTTTCCATTAAATAAAATGTGTGTCCTTGCAAAATTTTACACTCCTTAAGAGGTATGTGTGTGTTCATGTATCATAACTTAGTGTCTAAAATGTGTACTTTTTAAAATTATATATATATATATATAAATATATCTTATATAGAGAGAGATAATTTTTTCATATTTAAATTTTTTTATTTTTTTTATTTTTTATTACTTTTGGAAGTTGGTGAAGTAATATTTCAATTGCATTTTGCAGACACATGTGTTCACTTAAGGGTTTTTTTAACTATATAAATAAACTGAAAAATTAAGAGTACCCTTTTGAAGAGGAATTGTAAACAAAGATAGTGGTATCTTTTGAATGTTTTTAGTTGTGTATATTTTATGATATTGATTTTTTATTCAGCTGTTGTAAAACTGTTAAAAAAGAATTAAAGCATTAAGTTTAAAACAAATTATATAAAAAATATCATATGAATTAGAAAATTTCAAACTCATATGCCATTGGATAGAGGGTTCCTTCCCAAATCCAACATGATCAACTCCCCCACTTAAAGACAAGTTTTTCTTGGAGCCCGCTAGGGTACAAAATGGTGATGCGGAAAAATCTGTAGGATAAGAACTAAAATTGTCTTTTAGGCCCTCAACAACCCAATTTATTGTTTGAAATTCAAATTTGAAATAGCTTGATCAAGGGTTTAAGAAACCCTTGATCCTGGTTAAACAGAAGTTCCATCAAGTTATAGGTTCGATCAAGCCTATAACTCGATGGAGCTATCATAATTATCCTAAAAACAATGAAAAAAATGAATCCTCGCAATACTTGTCTATAAGAGAATTATAAAATTTATTTTTTCCACAATTTATTTTTTATAAAAATATATTCCAAACTCTAATTTTCTTTAATTATAAATCCAAATTTTATTTTAGTTTACTAATAAAATAATTATAATAATATATAGATACTCTTTTTTCCAATTTTGAATTTATTAGAAATAATAATTTGTTTATTGTTTAGATTTTAAATATAACATATTTTTTATACTTAATCATTTTAATATTTTTTATGTACACATTGTTAATACAAATAAATTAAATTATTATAAATAAATAAATAAACAAAAAACTAAACTAAACTAAATTTTATAATCTTATTGTTTTAAAAATAATTTCATACTCGAATTTAAATCTAGATTAGTCAAATTAAAATTAGTGAGATAATATTTTAAAATTTATGATTTCCTTATGTTTTTATTATTTTAACAATATATATTGCAAACCTAAGTCACTAGTAAAAATTTCTATATATAACTTAAAACTATTACAACTACGTTAAATATTACTACACTCATTTCTTTCTCGAACAAGTGTGTGTGTGTGTGTGTGTGCGTATGATTATGACCAAGGGAATCATGTCTATTAACTTTTCAGTGAATTTTATAAAATATACATTTCCAACAACGTCAAATTCATAGTTTTTAGATACACTTATTCATGATAATATTGATTAATCAAATTGATAATTTTTCTTATGTTTAATCATTAGTATCTAAATTATATTCATAATAAATTTATTATTTAAATTATAACATTGAAAATTTAAATCATATTAAAAACTAATACACCAAAACATTATAAATGCAATGAGAAATTAATCACCTCATTATTAATTACCTATTGAAATGTAATTAACAAATTTTTTTTTTTTTTTAACTATATATTACTTAAAATTTTAAAGTTTGCATAACATTATTTATATTTACATATATTTTAAATTTTATAGTGTTAAAGCTCAATGGAGCTTTAAGGCTCGATCGATCTCTTATCCTGGGGTTACATAAGAACTCGATCGAGAGTTAGTTTTAATGCTTGATCGAGCTATTTTTTAAGCACTCGAGGAGCTTGATCAAGCAATTTAAAAAGGTTTGATCAGGCACTTAAATGGCTCGATCGAACCATCGTTTTTTCTACCCAAACACGTACTCTCTCACCAAAAAGTGTAACCTAGCTCCATGCTTTCACCCACATCGCAATGGGTTCTAGAAAACCCATTTCAATATCTAACAACCAAGTTGATATAATATTATTTTACTTAAAATAGAAATCCAACCATCTAGGTTATGAAAAACATTGGAATATTTTAATATTATTAATAAATACCATGTCTTAGTTTGATATAAAGCATGGAATGCGTTACACACATGCTTCATATTGGATTGTAAAAGGCGCAACTATGTTATATATATATACCATTTTATGACTATTAAGCTCTTTTATATAACCTCAAAAGAATAAAATTTCCAATAAAACTTATAAATAGTTTACATCTTGACATCTTTTAAAATAGTTGTAATTTAACATACATTGATTGTGCGCTAAAAGACACTTTCTACAAGCCTATATGACAACACATTTATAATTATTTTCATGCTCACTATTAAACTAATGTACATGATATATTTTAGTTCATTTTAAGTATCAAAGTGACTTGCATCATAGTAAGATTGTACTTATTTCCTTAGTCCATGAAAATAGAAATCAAAATTGTTATTTGTAAAATATACTTCTAGAATGTTCTTAATTGAAGGTTTTAATATAAGAAATTGGTTGAAATACTTTGATAGCCAAGTAAATTTAGGTAAAATCATAAAATTATAGAAAAATATTATTAATTGTTTAAATTAACATGCATTGATTGCACTAAAAGACAATTTCTACAAGTTCAATATTAAATTGATGTACATGATCTACTTTAGTTTGTTTTAAGTAACAAAGTGACTTGCATCAAAGTAAGATTGTACTTATTTTGTTAGCCTATGAAACTAGAAATCAAAATTGCTATTTTGTAAAATTTTACTTTTTGAATATTGTTAATTGAATGTTTTAAGATAAGTAATTGATTGAAATACTTGGATAGCCAAGTAAATTTAGGAAAAGTCATATTTTTTTTTTCTAAGTAAAACTGATCTATTAACAAAGGGACATAATATTATGTAACTAGACCGAAGTCAGCTCATCGCTCTAGAGTGCGTACCTCAAGAAGAAGCAGAGATAGAGACTGCCCATTATCAGGGAAACCAGTCTGGAGGGTTTGCCATAACCCACGCAGGGGGGCATAATGAAATTTTTCAGAGTTTGCTTTGAGCCATAAATGAACAAAAATATGCCAAAAAACTTCATGACCATCAGTACTAAAAAATACCCAATAGATTGGGCAACAGGAACAGAAAAACAACCAAGCAACAAACCCACTAATCATCGGGAGGCACCTCCACAATCCGGCACTAGCCAGAGGCGAGCATATCATGGGCGAGCGCTTCTTCAGAAATCGAGGGACCTGGTTCAGCTGGGACCATGTCTTCATCCGGAACAGAGCTTGCAGGGATCGACGGAGGCTGCAACGAATCTCTGCCACGTTCCAAATTGATATTCGAGAACCGGGCGGTGTCCGCAATAGGAACAACAGGCTGCAAGCTGGACTCCCCATGCAGGCTTTCCTCAAGAAAAACCACCGAGAGAATAGCTGTGATTCGAGGGCGAGTGAGGGAACTGTTAAAGATAAAACGCGTAGAGCCCGTAGTGGGAACAGAGGAGGCCGGAGGACGAGGCGCATGGGAACTCCAGTTCTGGCGGAAGTCTTGAGTGCGCCCTCTTCCACTGTGAGTCCGGGGGTAATGGTTAGTGCCTGAGCCACTAGACATGGACGGCATGACCGAAGAGGGGCTGGAATGATCGCTAGAGGGGCAACCCCTGGAGCTTGCTCTTCGGCTCCGCATACGGTGGTGCAGCCGAGGCATAGTGAGAATCAACAAAGACCGGAGAGCAACAAAGACAGAGGAAAAAGACTTCAGAAGGAGGCTAGAGTCCCGAAGGAAACCCCAGGGGATCTTGGGAGGTAGAACTTCACTCTGCACAGAACGCAGCACCAACCGACAGACCCTCTCCCAGCGATGAAGAGAACCACCCACAACACCAATGCAGATATGAATGAGAGCCGAGGCCAAGTGACATATAACCCAGCGCGAATGGTACCAATACCCCGAATGCTCAGTGCCAATTCGCATCATATCCAACCTTCTCCCACATAGAGGATCTTCCTTCATAACTGCACCCTTGATGTGAATCAAGCCAGAGCATGCGAAGGTAGGATCCGTCTCAGTGGAAGTCGAGCGAAAGCTAAAGTTTTCTGAGCCCATGAATTTGGTAGGAGCGGTGTATAAATGCTGCAAGCTATTTCGCAAAGGCCGATTTAACTTCGTGTACTGGATGGGCAGGTGTCGGCATGTCTCACCACGCCATTGTCCCATCTCATTAGCACTCCATTTGTACACCCGCATCTAGGAAGGGAAAAAGTCATAAAATTATAGAAACACGTCATTAATTATTTAAATTAAGATACATTAATTGCACTAAAAGACACTTTCTATAAGTTTAATATAAAATTGATGTACATGATATATTTTAGTTCATTTTAAGTATCAAAGTGACTTGCATCATATTAAGATTGTACTTATTTACTTAGTCTATGAAATTAGAAATCAAAATTGTTATATTGTAATATTTTACTTCTCGAATGTTCTTAATTGAAGGTCTTAAGATAAGGAATCAATTGAAATCTTTGGATATCCAGATAAATTTATGAAATTTAGTAAAATTATACAAAATTATCTAGAAACATAACATCAATTGTTTTTTGTTATTTTAAATTCCAATACATATGAATTATATCATGTTATGACTAAGCTCATGTAGATGACCTTGAAGGAAATAAAATTGAATAAAACTTATTTGTTGTTTAGTTGAATATATCTTTTAAAATTGAATGTAAAACTTATTTAAATCTTATTTTTGTTTTTTAATTGAACCTTGATATATTTTAGTTCATTTTAAGTATCAAAGTGACTTCCATCATAGTCTAAGTTTGTACTTATTTTCTTAGTCTATGAAGCGAGAAATCAAATTTGTTATCATTTTTAATATATATATATATATATATATAATATATATATATATATATATATATATATATATATATATATATATATATATATATATATATATATATTAAACTATCGAAATAATTAACAAATTCAAAAACTAAAATTTAATGAACATCCATAAACATGATTAATAAACATCCATAAACTGAAATAATACATGTATAAATAAATTGTTCATATGAAAATATATAAAAATTACATTACATGAACATTTATAAACTAAATTAATAAGCATACATACACTAAACTAATTCTCATGTATCCATAAGTTGTCCATGTGTGAAAATATACAAAGGTTGTATCACATGTGAATGTGGCCTATGAAATGGGCCTAAAAATGTACAAACTATTTATGATCCACTCTAGAAAATATCACTTCTAGAAATATTATGTGAGTTCCGTTGTGCAAAGTAAGTGTCCATAATCTGGTATTTCAATATACCACATTCAACTTCAAATTAATTCAAACATTATTTGTAAAAAATAAAAAATATGGAAATAAATTATTTTGAATTGTGAACATATTTTTTCCCCTACCTATGGCTTAGGCAAGTGCAAGTGGAAGTTAGGTGGGATGAGAGTCTGATCAATATGGGTTTTTTGCTCACTTTCCTGTGGTTCAGTTGAGTGCAAAAGGAATTCATGTGGGATGGGGGTATGATTCAACTGGGTTTGGTGTTTCCCTTCCTGTGGCTCAATGCCTTCATGCCCAAATCCCACTCATGTGTTCAAATAATTGCGACATTTAAAACACTCTACATTTGGGCCTGTGTACACAATGGAAAAGAAAAATTATAGTTTTTCTACAAATTAATTAGCATGCATACATCTAACATAAAAATAGAAAATGTTGATCATCTCTAAAAAAAATTCTTAGTAGTTAAAAATGTTGAAATATTAGGAATACATTTTTTACCTCAAATATTGGTCCATGTGGTTGTACATACTGAATCTCCTCCACATGAGTGTTATGAAGTGGAGGTGGAGGATACTTAGCCATGTAAACATGCACTAGAGGAGGTTGCTCTAGTTGATAAAATCCCCCCTCAGATGTCATTTGAAGCTCATCCATCTAGTTCGGTTGTGTATGCATGTTATCATGAAATTATTAAGATAAATACAATATGATATGAACTTATTAATATAAATAAGGTATAATTAGATGACAAGAGACAAAAGTTTCATATATATGTACCTAGTTTGTTTCACATGGGTCGTGCACCCTCAAAGTGTCACAAATAGTATCATGACATGTATGTGCATATGACAAAAGTGGGTCACGCTCTCGACTCTCGAGATATGAATCATTATGTAATGGAACTGGTGGGTCATGAGGCAACGAAGGTGGTCTACTCATCTCTCCATGCAATACGACGTGTGTAATGGCCAATTCCCTCTGCATGTTATCTGCATAGGTATGTCTGGTATTAGCGTCAACCTATGACAATTTTTATAGATCCATCATCAATACCACACTCTGAGATGGTCATGCAATCAATGTCAAAGGTAGTGCTACATGCACAGGGTCCCTGCGGGCCTCGACATGATTATAGATACATCCCAAGCTAGGTCCATAAAACTCAGATATGGTGTTGGTGTAATTCTACCTCATATGTATCATGGACTATCCACATATATGTTTTTCAAATTAAATGTGG
Source organism: Pinus albicaulis (assembly GCA_034641835.2). NCBI lineage: Eukaryota > Viridiplantae > Streptophyta > Pinopsida > Pinales > Pinaceae > Pinus > Pinus albicaulis. The sequence continues at coordinate 1,372,976,079 of CM076578.1, read as the reverse complement.
ACCTGGTCATGGTGGGGGAACTGGCCCCAAGCTTTAATGAATCAATGATTAAAAAAGGGGCTACATAAACATTCCTAAAATAGTCGAGAAAAATCAAACCAACATGTCTAGCATGGTGATCCATAGGGATGTTAAACAACTCCCCATGAACATCAATGTTCTTGGTGGCATATTTCACCTCCTCCCAAGTATGTGGGCAGATAACCTCCAAGCTCTTAATCCTATGTACGAAATATAGGAGGTTCCTCTGTGGGCCCATCCTCTAGTATGTATTGATAAACCTATTGATTTTATCCAACATCAAAGACAAACTACGCCTAGTAGGTGAACTAGAAGAGATTTTATCCAACTCTCTTGTGATCCATGTCTGTTGGACCCTAACATCCTTAACTAGGATACTGACTATAATATATTTCCATGGATGGATCGATGTTGCATTATGATCCTTAGCTTCACCTTGATGAGGGTCTACAAATCATAAAACTAATTTAACATCTATAACAAACTAGAAGAATAGTAATATATACATTAAATTCAAGCACATCAATTGAATACGATTTAAAATATAAAGACAATTTCAATACATAAACACATAAACATTGTCTCTAACACTCCAAATGGTCTTGGAGGGAGGATCTATGAGTGGAACATGCACTTTTATTGACCTATGTGATCTATCACAAGCCTGGCCATCTATAACAAATCCCCCAACACTATGATAGGCTACAGTTAGGGGGCATATAGGTGATGGATTGAATAATACATATAAACCTTAATCTAAGAAAAAAGTGACTAAAATATTACATATAATACAAAACTATTACATAAAATAATCCAAGAAAAAATTGTTTTCATAGAAAGGATGTTGACATGAAAACATTTATAAACTCAAGTAGAATAATGTAGCCTGAAGTCTTAAACTTTAGAGTATTTTTTTTATTATAAATTATCAACCAAAGTATTGAGTTTCATGTAAACACAATTAGAAGAAGTGATCAAATCTAACTTGCACTTTTTCCCATTTCTAAATAATGCATTTTATTCATAGAGCATAAATATGTAAATATATGTAAACTAGAAATTGCCCCTAAAGGTACAAAGGAACACTGTAGGAGTAGAATAATCGGGAAGATCATCTTTTCCCATTTCTAAATAATGCATTTTATTCATACAGCATAAACATGTAAATATATGTAAACTAGAAATTGCCCCTAAAGGTACAAAGGAACACTGTAGGAGTTGAATAATTGGGAAGATCATCTCACCATGAATATAGGCCACCACTGAATGGATGCATATAAGGACTTACAACTTCTCCAATGGAAGCGCCATGAGGCAAACCCATTTGGCACAACCTATGCATGAGAAAAATGTTTTGACCAACCTTGCCCCAGTTGTGTCATGCTTGGCTATCTGTCTTTTCTCCGTAACTCAGTGACGCATACCCTGGAATATTGTCAAGGCACAAGATTTAAATCTATCAGGTCCTAAAGGCTTGTGACTCATTCTCGATGGTGCACAATGGTTCCTACCATGAGATTCCATTATACTAGTCGACACTGGTTTGGGGTTATGGTAGTCAATTATAGGTAGTCAATCATGATGTGAACAAGATTTTACCATTCCTAGTGTTGCACAACAAATAATTTTTTAAATTTTCACACCATATCCCCTTCACCTTATAGGATTAAAAGCTAAAAATTAAATATTGTTGTGTACTACATAATAAATAACCTTTTACTTTTCATGCTGTATATGCCTTTCTCATTGAAGAGTCAAAAGCTGAAATGTGAGTCCAACTAGATCCAAATGAAACTTCTCATGTTTTTATGGAATTAGTATGGAAGATTCTTCTCAAGCAAGCATAAAATCTACTTGTCTATGGGCATAATAGCTTTCTAATCCATAACACAAGTCTAAACAATATCATCAATATAGAATGCCAAATTTTGCTGGTAAGGTTTTTTTTAATTAAACAAGTATAAACCTTTACAAATTGTAACGATCCATAACCCTCAACTTATTTTGAAATTATATGAATCACATGTTCATTGATTTGGAAAAGCATGGATTGGAGACAAACAAAGAGAAAAAACTTGGATTATCTGTTTGAAATATTAATTGTGAGAAAAATTCATCGAATTTATTTTAAAAAAATACACACTTGAAGAATAATAACTCTTTGAATTTTATAGTGTGTTATTTTGAAATGGATTTCAAAGTTAAAATAATTTTTCTTCCACATTGAATTTTGGGTTTGATTTTCTAATTACTTCTTAAATTAACAATAATACTAGAAATTGCACTGAGAGGTGCAAAGGAACGCCAGAAGTAGGAGTCGAGGAATGTAGAAGGTAATGCGAAGTGCATGCAACTTCACAATTTCAAATGGACATTAGAGACATGAAGCTTATATATACCCCAAGTGGAAGAGAAAATTCAATTGCATGTTGAAAATTAAAAGGATGGATGTGTTATCATTGTAATAGTAGTGATATATCAAGCCTAAAGAGTACACATAGTGTGAATTAGGATTATGTAAATCTATTATCAAACACCCCTCTCTAACGATGCATTGTTTTCCACATTCCCCACTCCCTGGCGTTACTTTGCACCTCTCGGTGCAAATTCTAGTAACTATACCTATGACATATAATCTTCTGATTCATGTTCCTTCACGTGGACAGTCATGTTTTCATTGGTGGGCTATGTAGAATATGATTTGAAATGAATATTTTAATTATTCTTTGCCTAAAGGCTACCATGATGGATCAGTTCTATTATGAATCCTTTAACAATAGTCATAATTTAGTAGTAATTATCTGTGAAGGGTGATATGTTATTGTTATTAAAGAAAATCAATGTTATTTGGAATGATTGGTCGGTGGTTAATAAAGGACATGATTTTTTGGTAATAAATAAGAGATAAATTTTCACTCTTTTATTTTATTTTATTTCCTTTTATACTATCATTTGTCGGCTGAAAAGAATATGATATTGATAGGAATATTTAAATATTCTTGGCTGAAAGGCTACCATAATGGATAATTTTTTTTTAAGAGTAATAAAATCTATCACACTACATGGAATTACCAATTGGAATACCGCTAGTGGCCTAAATCAACTCTTAACTAAAGATCAATAGTTTTAGGCATACTCCTGCCTAAATTAATTCAATTATGATAAAAATAAATAAAGTTTCCTTCTTTAAAATTTCATGGAATTTTAAAATAATTCTGAACCAAATGAAAATTATATATTCTTCATTGGAAGAATCGATAGAAATTAAATGCATCATTAAAAGGCTTCATACATCAAAAAATTGCAACAAGTTTAATAAACATCCTGTGGCAAGTGTGGGGTAGAAATTACCTCCAAAAATACCTTCATTTGAATGGTCACTCCAAAGTTCTCCTTCATGTCCACATGCTCCGCACTCATCCCGTTTGGAGGGGCCCACTCGAATGAATGGAACAAAGAAGCCAATACCAGATGAATCATCTGACTAGCCAGTGGAAGCCCCACGCACATCCTTCTTCCTCCTCCTAAGGGTATGAAATCGAAGTTTTATCCCCTATAATACACACTAATCGTACTATCGATAAACTTCTCTAGGATGAACTTCGACGGTTCATTCTAGAAGTAATGGTCCCTTCCGATCACCCAGATGTTGGCGATTATCTCGATGTGTTTGGGAATCAAGAACCCCTCAATATCAAAATCAATATCTACTCTGTGTGGGATAAGAAAAGGAGCTACTGGATGCGGCCTCAACACTTCTTTTACCACTACACAGAGATAAGGAAGACGGTCGGTATCATTTTCTTCCACGCTTCAATTGTGACCAACTACTTCATCCAACTCAACCTGGGCTCGTTTCTTTTTTTCTGGATTGCATATGAGTTCTTCCATCGCCCACTCAATTATCTTCGCTATGGTGTCACTTCTCGCCCTAAATACGTCTAGTTGTTAAACCAATTTGTGGTCATCTAACCTATTACTATTAGATGGACCAAAGTACACCATGTAAGACAAATTTTACCCTAAGTAAAATTTCTTTCACTATGAAAAATAAATTAGTAATCCATAATTTATTAAGTTGTTTATCGTCTAAACAGGAAACCACATGGGGAAATATTGAATGAATCCATATTTGTTTGATTTTCCTCAAGGGATAATTAATTAAACAACAGTTTAATTAATATTCTTGATCATATTTAATCCAAAATAGGAAAATTAATGAAATAAATCACTATTTATCTTATTATTTTTCTAGGAATAATTATTTAAACATTGTTTAAATAATATTCCTTATTAAATTTGACTAAACCATTTATAAATAATTTAATAAATCACTATTTATTTAATTATTACTCAACTACAGTCTTAAAATAATAAATAAATAATTTATTTATTTATTATTTACAAATAAAGGGATTTGACCAAATTCAAATTCTTTTTCCCTCCAACAAATATAATAAAATATTCCATAAAAGCTGGATCAAGATTTGGTTAATAATATTTTAATTATGGACCAATATCTAGACTAACTCAATATTTTGTTATAAATAGAAGGGTTTTTCCATTCATTCACTACCTTTTGTTGCCTAAAGATCACTCTGGATCTATACTTTTGGTCTGACTTTGATCCTCCATCATTGTCATATTTTTATATCTTTTTTCTTGTGAGCTCCCTTTGAGTTCCATTTTTGTCTGGGTTTTCTACACCATCAAGAGAGAGATCTTAGATCTGAAGCACTGAGGACATACAAGAACCCATCCCATTGAGGGGGACTGGTAACATCTTTTTATGTTTCCTTCCTAGGTGTCACAAATACAAAATTCTTGAAAAATATTCTTGTCTTGTCTATTGGATGCATGGAGTAACCCTTGCTTTTATTTACTACTTAATGTCTTTAACTGCATAGATCTGTATTTTTTAGCATTTATCTTGGTCAAATAACTGAATATCTAAAGAAATTGGCAGCCATATTTGATGTTAGGGTTGTTTTCTATGCACAACTAAAGTGAGTTTTTTTCGTACTCTTGCTATTAGAATTCACACTAACAACTGGTGACTCCATAAGGGCTTATGATTATGACCGCTGTTTTTTTCAGATCCCTAAATGACCAAATGCTTCAAACCCTAGGGTTTTTCTTCAGCTTCTATTTTTCTTTTCTTGATGTTGTTTTTAACATTTAAAACCCTAAAATAGTAAAAATTATAATTTCCGTGTGTTTTTGGGCCTATTGCGCAGCTGACAGGTATTAGCCACAGCTGAGACAACACTTTTTTCTAAATAATGCTCTCGAGTGTGCTGGAAGTTTAGGTCACACGTTTTGGGCCAAAACCTATGACCTCAACCTCTAGGATGCAGAAAGCTACCTGAAACCTGTGACCTTTGCTGAAAACAAGTCAGAAACTGTGTCGTGTACTTTTTGCGAGAATTTTTCTATTATTTTCCTGGGTTTGTCTGGGCTACTATTCAAGGTTTTCTAACCTCCATCTCCACCCATATTGATCCTGTAATTTCTCTGTTTTACTCATCAAATTAGGAAACTAGCCCCGTAGGGCTTCAGTATGCTTCCACCTTTCTAGGAGGAGTTTAGCTGAAGTGGGTCGTCTGAGATTTCAAAGTGTCTAGTCTTTTTTTAGATCTGATCTTGTACCTTTAGATCCATTTCATATTGGTTATTCATCCATCCAAAGCACATCTTTTCATTTTTGTTTGGTCCTCCTCGAGGGTCCCCTCCATTTCCCTTCAGGTTGTAGCCTTTCGCCACCTCATTTGCAACACTTTTCCCTCTGGTTTTTTTGTTGTTTTATACATCTATTTCCAGCAAATCTAACATTTAAATCATTGTCCCTACTGAATTTAGATCCATTGGCTATTTTTGTGTGTTTTGACTATATTTTTTCCCACCCATAGACTAGTTGTTGGGAAGCCCGCCTCCTTGGGTTTAGATTGATGCATCTTTAGCTATTTATTTTCTGTTATATTCAGTTTACGTTATTGTTATTTGCAAATTTATTTCCATTTATACAACACACTTTTTCTTTTTTCTCTACACATGTCTAGGTTTAAAAATTAAAATTAACACACTTAACACACACACCCTAAGTGAAGAGCACCTGGTTTACACCGGCAATCCAAGACTATAACATTGTAATAATTTGATCCCGCACCTCTCTGTCGTTGTTTCGACATTGTAATAATTTGATCCTGTAGCTCCTTACCCTTGTTGGTATCTCTTCCTTTTGTGATCCATGTTTGTTCTTCCATCATTGCGTCCCCAAGGAATTTATCCTGAAGACTTCTTGGCCTTTATCCTCAGTTTCTGTTTAGGAAGACTTACTCCTCCGCGTAGGATTCGAGTTAGTCCTCCACTGGGTCCCCATTCTAACTCGACTTCTCATTCATTGGGTTCCCCTTCTATTTCTATCCTCGGTTCTCCCCCTATCACTGTCACCATGTCTGGTTCAGGACCTAGCGCTAGTGGTAGCCCCGACCCTAATGCTGGGAATACTACTAGTGGGACCACAACAGGAACTATCCCAACTACTCCCTTGCTCCCTTATATGGCAGGCCTCAATCTTCTCGATTTTAAACAGTTGATCAATGACCCCATACATCATGATCCCACTTGGCTTGCTATGCCAACCAAGCCCCCTTCTGACATCCCCAAGTTTAAAGGTCTTGCTGGAGAAGATCCTACAAACCATGTTCGATCTTTCCACATGTGGTGTTCGTCTAACTCCATCACCGATGAATCTGTCCGTTTTTAGTTGTTCCAATGTACGCTTACTGTAGAAGCTTCTAAGTGGTATATTGACTAGGCCCCCTCCTCTCATACTACTTTTGCAACTCTTGCCCAAGATTTTCTATCTTACTTCTAGCTTCCCCTTCATTATGACACTGGTACCGAAATTTTGACCTCTTTCCATCAATCGTCTGCGACCCACCTATCTGATCATGTCCAGGAATGGCGGAGAAGAAAGAGCCTATGACCCACCTATTTGATCATGTCCAGGAATGGCAGAGAAGAAAGAGCCTATGTCGAGCCCCTAACTTCGAAGACCGTGTCTACATGAATTGGTTTCTCAGATCCCTTTCACCCACTATTGGCAAAGATGTCACATCTCATTTCCCTCAGATCGAAGAAGCCGCTCTCCAGATTGCGTTAAGATATGACCTGATCTACGCACAGTATGGTTATGTTTATATCGTCTTACCTCATCTTCCTAGACCCGGTGGTGCCAACACACCGGGGGAATCCCATCCCATCGACAGTACCATTGGATCCCTTTCTCATCTGTACACTCATCCTCCCATGTGTTATGGTTTCCCTCAGGGAGGGGCCATCTCCTCCAGCAATTCCCCCCCTTCCCGGTAGCATGTATCCAAGATATGACATACCTCCTCCTTTTTCCCAACCTGTTTACCACAATGTTGCCCAACCTCCTTTTGATCTGTATCCGAAGCGTGGTGCTCCAGCTCCTCCAGCATTAGCACCCTCGCCTCCCTTACCTTCTAAACCCCCGCAACAGTAGCCACCGCCCCCTTAGGGGCAGTTGTATGCACAACAGGGTGCGACTAATCCTCCTACTTCCAAAAAGAAGAGGAAAGGAAATCAAAACCAATATGCCCCAGGTAATATAGGACCTAATCCCCAAGGGAATGCACCTAACACTGCTAATCAGCAACAATGCACTCATCCCAAGCATCATAGGCCTCTTCACACGAATAAGCCTTATTCTTGTTGCGGTGTATATGGTCACTACACCCACGATTTTCCTCTTTTACCTCAGATGCGTCAGATGTGGTAGAATCAAGCAGCATCACAAGGAAGTCAAGCCTCCCCTTTGATTCCTCCCAATGATGAACCTATCCAGCCTGTTGTGTTTATCAATCCTTTCTCCCAGCAAGGATTTGTGGTTACCCAACACCCTGAAGGTCAGGTGGCCGCTCAACCTCCTGCATATGGTAGCTCTGATTACCAGATTCTCATGATGAAATCTGTCCAACCCATTACCATTGACCTCAACCTTCAGATTCGGTCCCATCAGTACAACAAGTCTCATGCTACATCTGCCCCTGAGCCCCCTTATTCAGGTTCCAAAGAGCCTCTTTTGACAACCAATGGTCCTTTACATATCCCTCAGTATAAGGTAGAGATTCATACCAAGATCCCCAAGGGAACATTACGCCAAAACGCTGCTTCTGGAAAAGCTACCCATTCATATAGTATAGTAGATGATTTGGCACAATCCCCTGCTACCATCTCAACGCCAGAACTCCTCCAGTCGTACCCTTCACAATGAAAATCTCTACTAATTTCCATGGGAATTGTGGATCCTTCAGATGATCATTTAATCATTTTTGATGTTGACCGGTCAGAACATCATCCCCTTCCTACTTCCGTTGCCTTACAAATCCCCGTCAAGATCCAGAATGCCAACGTCTCCCATTATATCATTGATGAGGGGGCATCCACCTATGTGATGTCTGCTTCGGTTTGGAAGCAACTCGAATCTTCTGATTTGGCCCCTTCCAATATCACCCTCGAGCATGGGATGACCACTCTTCCCAACTTATAGGCCCGTTCCACAATTTCGCTATTAATCTTGTGGGTAAGACTATTTATGTTGATGTAGAAGTCATTGATGCCCGCTTATATTACAACATTCTATTAGGTCATAGCTACACTTATGTGATGTATGCTATCCCATCTGCGGTTCACCATAAGATGTGCTTTCATCACAATGGAAAGATTGCCACCATCGACCAGTTGACATATTACGAACCGAAGTCTCAGACCTCCACTGATTCCATAATCTCTTTCGTGGCAAAAAAAAAACAGTCGAACCTTTGACCAGTGTTTCACCCGGAGTCTACAAAGATCCTCTTTGCTTGGTTCATTCCCTGATCTTTCTCCTCTTGAATTTGATCCCAGCTCGTCGAACATTTTCATGATGCAATTGTCCTGGTCTGACCTCAAGCGACTCGCTTTGACTAGCCAGCAGCCCTGCCCTTCGCAACCTGCTCCTAGCACCTCAACTCAGCCTTCAGTACCCCCTCCTTAAGGCCCTTCATCTTTAGCTGGTATACATGAGCCTCTCTACCCTCTTGGTACGGTTCCTCCTAGCCTTAACCATCTCAGAGCTATCGCGCATGGCCATGAACCCTCTGACCAGATACCGTTCCTAGCTCCCCCTCCTAGAGTATTTTTGGTACCTATTATGGCTACCTTATCCCTTCCTAACCTAACCCTGGGAATCCAAGTTTGGTACATTGATCCCCCAGCCACTATCCCGCCTGGTCAACCCAAACCTTATCTTGCTTTGACCCCGATTCAACCGGTCCCCATGATGCTTCCCTTGTCTACCGTGCCTCAACCACCTCAACAGGAACCTATTGCTATTGCGATAGCTTCGGGTGAAGGGGGAAAAGCTCGCAAGAAGGCACTGAAAGACAAGGCTGCCCCGACAAACTTGCTCCTCCTCAGCCTCCAAAGCATACCCCCGTTGTGTGCTTTGTGTGATGTTTTCGGTCATGCCACCCATCATTGTCCTGAATTGCCTCATATCAAACCCATGGTCAATGTCGCATTCCCTTATTCTACGGTCCTTGAAGCCTCTATTTCTTCCTTGATTGCAGCCAAGAACCCCAAGACTATTCACACAAACCAACCTTGTGCTTTGTGTGATCTCCATTGCCATTATACCCACCGTTTCCCCTGCCTCACGAATTACTGCGCCTCTTTGGAGGTAGTTCAGGAGTACGATATTGAATAGAACCAGTTCGCCTCTCCTGTCCTTGCACAATATGCTTTAGTCCAACCTGAGGATTTACCCGCTCCCATTGACATTCCCCCTCCTGATTTCGAGATGACGGAGCCCTCGGCCACCATACTCTACCTATCATCAATCATGAGATCCACGGTGGAAGCTCCCTCTAATACTTCCCCTTCTGTTTCGCTAGACCTCCCTTCATCGATCACCCTGGGCTCAACATCAGTGGATCCCTTATCTTATTTTTCTCCTGTCATCCCCCATGACGATGTGCATGTGAACCTTTCTTCTCGTGATGATGATTCAGGTAGCTTTGTTGTGTCATGTGGTTATCCTTCCACCAGTCACCCCATATTTTATTACGATGATGACATTCTAGAAGAAATCACCACCCCTGACTTTATCTATCCCCCCTTACATCAAAACCATAAATTCAAACCACATACACCTTGTGGTCATTAAATTGACACACAATGTTTTGGTAAGGGGGCACCCATATTTGAGAGTCCAAGAGAAGCAAATATCCATAACCTGATAGTGCATATGGTCATGTCAAATTTGGTACCATCATTTTTTACCCATTTAGAAGAACCTCTAGAGTACCATATCACTTCAGATCACTCTAGGGGTGATCCCCCTCATCATTTCTTCCTCTTACAACAACAAACCAGTCCCCTAGACATTGTTGTTGACCAACTTGTGGGTTTTCTAGGAGAGCACTAGTTCATTATCTCCAAATCCACTCTTTGGGATAGTGACACCATGTATGCCAACCCAGAAACTTAGTCCATTTGCTCCATACATGCAGTACCACAAGAGATTGGTAATCCTCCATTACCTTTCTCGAACTGCATAACCATAATGAAAATGAATGGCACACCACATCATAAAAATTTGTTTAGATTCCCCTTTTCTAAATACATTTTGGCATGACCATAACATGCTTGGGGGAACCTATGCCCCTCAACCATAAAAATCCTAGCTCTTAGAAAAAAACAACATTGAAACCCCCTTTCTCTGACAGGTCACACTTTTCAGGTAATTTCTTGGGACAGGTCACAGTTTTATGCCTAGTACTTGCTATCTAGGTCCCAGAATAGACCCCAAAAAGTGCAACTTGGCATGTTTATGAGCTTTGGGTGTCTAAATTGAAATTTTGATCCCCTTAATTGAAAGAGTATGGTTAGGCCTCTTACCTGTAACTGAGAGATCTAAATTCCATTAGTCGATTTTTCCGCTACGACCACCACAAGATTTAGGGCCTTTTATCCTCTCTACATTCACCATAGATACACTTTTAAATGAATTAAATTGGAGGGAAAATGCCTTACTAAAAGAGAAACCCTAGATTTTTCTTTCGCATACTATGACCAAACTGTAGCTCAGTTTGACAAACCATCAACACCATTAGAAAGCTCTCCCCGAGCTCTCAAACGGGTATCATTTAGTATTTTGTGATTTGATACTTCACCTCGACAGATTTTTTCCAAGAAGGGTCACTTCACCACTCCTCAAAATCGAATTTCTTCACTTGCAACACTTGTACTTGGGGCACCACTTTGACTCGATACTTTTCCATGCTCGTGCCGATTTTCGTCATGAGTAACCATATTGTACTTACGTATTTATGGTCCCCACCGAACCTTTTCTGTGTGGCAACATCGTCGAGTTTCCCTTGTTTAGAGCTTCCAAGTTGAGTCATCATTACATCCATGGAGTCTATCCCGAGTCCCTTTGTATCCCATCATAGTCCTCCATCCTTCATTGTTTTCCCCCTCTCTCGTGTTGCACACTTTTGCCTTCAGTCATACTGTACCATATCCCCTTTGATATTGTGTCAGTTGTTTCCAGGTCATCCATGCCCTTCATGCTTTAAAAATGGAAGTCGTCAGTTCGCTACTCAGTACCCCCCATTCCATCATCATCCCTGGTGTCAGTATGTCATTCGCTCTATTATTATCTCTCATGCCTTAGTTGAGGACCCCTTATTGCCTCACCTATGGTGGAATTCCTTCTGTCGAAATCAGCCCATTCATTCCAGAAGATAGGTCTAGAGGGCGGTATACCTTTCTTCTAGCTTCCACTCCTGTTCGGTGCCTCGGATCAGGAAAAGGGACTCTTTATTGCCCTTTGAATTGATTTTTTCTTAGCTCTAGCTCCTTAAAACGTGATTGAGATGTTTATACTTGATGGTTTAGTGATGCAGAAGATTGTACCAGTGATTCCCAGGTGTGTGTGAGATGTTTCAGACCTCATGAGGGGGTGGCCCTTTAGGTAGCCCCCCACATGCCTGAAAGACCTCTTCATTACAACCTTCGATGCAGCTCTACAAATTTTATGGTTTCAGCATCAACTGCTTGCAATTCCTTTTAGTTTTCATGTATAATTAAGATTTTCAAATCCCTCTCTTGTTTGACAGGGCGTCTTTGGTTGTACTTATATCTCATGTACTCTGATATTATTTTATAAGTCCTGGCTGTTATCCTAGGAATAGTATGTATGTGGGATCCATTATCATGCTTTTATCTAGCCCATGTTTATGCTAGCACGTACTATATAGTTCAGTCCCTTGTTTACTGGACGCATTATTCTTTGTACTTCGTTATCTCTGCGGGCATAGGTATGCCTCCCCCGCATCTTGTAGAACATGTACTCACTCATAAAAGAGACTTGTCACACCTGTAAGTATTCCCTCCTCAGGGTCTTGTCCTCTAGCTCTTTAGTCTACCTTATATTTCTCTCTCTCTGACTCTGCCTTTGGTGTCTGGTGATTGAGTTCTTACAACGTACTTCGGTCATACGATTAGCTCCTAAAGCTCGCACTCTGGGGGGCTATCTGTTACACCAATTTGTGGTCATCTAACTTATTACTATTATATGGACCAAAGTACACCATGTAAGACCAATTTTACTCTAAGTAAAATTTCTTTTAGTATGAAAAATAACTTAGTAATCCATAATTTATTAAGTTGTTTATGGTCTAAACAGGAAACCGTATGAGGAAATATTGAATAAATCCATATTTGTTTGATTTTCCTAAAGGTATAATGAATTAAACAACATTTTAATTAATATTCCTGGTTATATTTAACCCAAAAAAGGAATATTAATGAGATAAATCACTATTTATCTTATTATTTTCTAGGAATAATTATTTAAACATTATTTAAATAATATTCCTAGTTAAATTTGACTAAATCATTTATAAATAATTGAATAAATCACTATTTATTTAATTATTACTCAACTACACTGTTAAAATAATAAATAAATCATTTATTTATTTATTATTTAAAAATAAATGGATTTGATCAAATTCAAATTCTTTTTCCCTCCAACAAATATAATAAAATATTCCATAAAATTTGGATCTAGATTTGGTTAATAATATTTTAATTATGCACCAATATCTAGACTAACTCAATATTTTGTTATAAGTAGAAGCGTTTTTCCATTCATTCACTACCTTTTGTTTCCTAAAGATCACTCTGGATCTATACTTTTGGTATGAATTTGATCTTCCATCATTGTCATATTTTTCTATCTTTTTTCTTGTGAGCTCTCTTTGAGTTCCATTTTTGTCTGGGTTTTCTACACCGTCAAGGGAGAGAGATATTATATCTGAACCCATCCCATTGAGGGGGGCTGGTAACATCTTTCTATGTTCCCTTCCTAGGTGTCATAAATATAAAATTCTTGAAAAATATTCTTGTCTTGCTTATTGGATGCATGGAGCAACTCTTGCTTTTATTTATTGCTTAATGTATTTAACAACATAGATCTGAATTTTTTCACATTTATCTTGGTCAACTAACTAAATATCTAAAGAAATTGGTAGCCATATTTGATGTTAGGGCTATTTTTTATGCACAGCTAAAGTGAGTTTTTTTCGTACGCTTGCGATTAGAATTCAAAATAACACTAGCAACAAGCAAATAAAAATCAGAGAAATTTACTTTGGAAGTATTAACCCCATTACTAAAATGTAGTAATTCTTAAGATAATATCCCATGTATCACTCTATAAATCGACCGAATTATGTAATAACCACAAGATGTAATTGAAATGGTTACAGTTAAATAGCCTCTGATATCGATGAGCATAAATTCATGGCTTCTCATGTTCAGTAGAGCATTCAATAGATCCTTTGGACAATCACTTCCATCCATGATTTTTCCTCTTGTGGCCAAGAGACCCTCTATGAATTTGTCAAGAATGTCATATACCCTTTTCAGATAGATTCGCGTGTTATGTGCCACACCCTTAGGATCTATCCACTGACGAAAGGGGAAGTAGTTGGTCAAATTGGGAGCTCCTCCAAACATCTCCAATCTCCCATAACAGTCTTTGAAGTCCTGGAAGTTATGAGATTGGGGATGGAACATGTCTTTACCGAAGGCCATATTTCCTAACATACCTATGGATGACTGAAGCATGGTATGTCTGATATTTATAGGTGATCCCTTCATACTTTCATGCCAAATTGTTTGGATCCTTCAGAGCAGTTCATCTCTTCTCAAATGTTCCAGGGCCTCAAGAATTTTGGCACTGACTGTATTGGATATACGTCTGAGCATGTGCTAGTGAGATCCATATTGACCACAAATTATGGAGGATTTTTGTTGTGAAAGACACTGTGCTTCTTGTATGAGAATGTGGCTGGTAAGAACCTGGTCATGTGTTTTGATAACTTGCTTTGCCATTGCAGGAGAGGAGACCACCACTGTAATGTTAATTCTAAAATAGAGAGAAATGGTGATGGCGTGACCCTTGAGTGTTGCAGAAATAGGTACATGGGTATGGCGTAGGATGGTGTGTAAGCATTCAATCAAGTATGTCAGGATGGTGTGGGAGTACACAACCATGAATTCTCCCTTCCCTAGGCGGCATAGTCCAAATACTCGTAGCACATAAAGTTTTAGTTAAAAAGATAAAAAAAAAATCAACACATGTCATAATATAATTCATCAGAAGGGCGATAAGAAAGCTTTCTGAATGGGTGAGGTGAACAATGTTTTCTCACCCAATATCATAAATAAAATGCCTCTGGCGTAATTATTTTACGAAGAAATAATAGTATTTGACGAAGAAATAGTAATTTGAGGCTTTTCTTGTGTGGATGTAGCAATGGAAATTGTAAACCAAAATGAAATTTCCATTCCTTGCTCATATTAATGTGTGGCTTCCCTAATTAATTGCCTCTAATATTTATGCATGAGTTCACTGATTAATCACTGCCAATATTTATTTATTGATATTTTTCTTAAGTGTGTTTAGAAAGGTATAAGTATTATTAATTTCATTATTCAAAAATAACATGTCAAGCATTAATTTATGAAGAATTGATAAAATTCAAAAGCTAATGACCATTAACTCCGTTATTTTAAAAAAGCACAACAATAATGGCTTATGATAAATTGGTGTGTGGGAATTAAATGGATAGGTGTTACCTATATGCATGGAAATTTTTTCATGAATATTGTACAATTTTTGGAATGGAATGGAGGTATCAAAGAATAATATTTGACGAATAAATAAAAATATGAGGCTTTTTTCTGTGCAGTTGGGGGCAATGGCAATTGTAAACCAACATGAAATTCCCATGCCTCACTTGTATTAGCTATGCTAGTTAATCGCTCCTAAAATTTTATGTATGGATTTAGTAATTAATCAATGCTAATATTTATCTATGGCTTCACTAATTAATATTTGCCTTGGAGTCATGAGAAGCCACACAAGTAACACGTGCCCATAGTTAGGAGAGTATTCAAATATGTCACTGTGTTCATCGATAAATCACTTATCATGCGAGTTCAGTGTGTGTCACGTGCTCGCTAGGGGAACAATGTAAAGTGGTTCATGACAGGAGAAACATTGTTTTGTAGTTAATTTGATCAAAGTGGGTATAATATTGCATTTTTTTTAATACTTTGGAGGGAATTTAGGATTATGTAATATATTTTTCCGTGTGTTTTAGTTTTTTATTTTGGAAAAATCATTTGTAAATATTTTACAATATTTCCTATACATGTCATGTTTAAATTTCTATTCTTTTTCGGTGTGTAAGGAATTTAGAATTCACAGCTTAATATCTATAATATCAGTGTGAAATAACGTCAGAATTAGAAGGTGAATTTCTATAAATAAACGAAGAAACCCAAACAATTCACATTCCATTGAGAACAATAGAATATGGAGATATCTAACGTTCCATTCGCTTTTATGGATATTAGTTTTACTCTTTTATTTTTCCATTCTCTATCTTAATCCCTCCACATTTTCTTCCACCCTTCACTTATCATATTGTAAACCTCCTCTTCTCGGAAATGCTTCTAATAAAGAGGGTCTCCTTAGACTTCTATTTGCAGTCATCTATGATCCATCTCAATATTTAACCACTTCATGAAAAACCAACATTTCATTCTACGAGTGGAGAGGTGTCGTATGAAGTTGGCGTAGACAGATACTAGTTTTAGTCAATGTATCATCCAAGGAATTGAAAGGTACATTCTCTCCTCTTCTCAACAATCACTTGTTTCATAGAATTCTTGACCTTGCCAATAACAATTTTTATGGTCACATTCCATATCAATTTGAAAATTTGTTTCACTTAGAGATGATTTACCTGGTAATGAATCAACTCTATGATTGTATTCCTCTCACTCTTAGCCATTGGCATCGCTTACGAGTCATCATTGTGGACTCCAACAAGCTCACAAGAAACATGTAGTGGACAACACTCCACTTCCTGTGAAGCAAAATCTAGGCATCCTCCTCATTTTCCAACTCCACAATGACCTTCCAAACCCTCACTGAGTTAAGAATATACTTCAGCCCCTTCCTCAACACTTCGACCTAGTTTGCACCATCCTGTTCGAGCTTTAAAGCTTGCATCCATAACATCACTAAATTGGGAATCAAATTTACACCACGGGCAATGATGACTTTGGATTCATATGGAATCACCAGTCCAAAAGCCTCCAACCATACATCTTCATTATTTTGGCATTATTCACAACCTTTTTAATAAAATGTTGTGCAACATGTATCTTCCCTACAATCTCCTCTAGCCTCGTCATCGTAATCCAACCAGGAGGATGCTTTAGGTTAGTCAAAGTAACTGACTTGAGAAATAATTTGGATTTTTTAACCTCTGAAATATTTTGATCACTAGTAAACTTCATTCTCTTGAGATCAGTCAGATACCATTTAGGATCCATGATAGTAAATCTTGAAATTAAATTAGAGATCTTATCAAGTTTCAAAGACAACATAATCCCTCTCTGCTCTCCAACAGTCGTGAGATCAATCACTGACGTATGTGTTTGATAGGAAGAAGAGTAAAGTCACAAATAAAAAAAATAATTCACACACAATAAAAAACATGACATGCGGCTCTTCTATTGGTCACACAAACTTGATTGATATTCAATCTCTTAATACAATGAACCCGGTGAAGGGTATTTATCCTTTTCGACTAACGAATTGCTTGACATGTACACACTTACCAAACTCATCTATCACATAACTCGACTTGACCATCACATAACTTGAATTGACTCAACGCTCACTTAACCGACTCTCTAAATATACTTAAATCTCCATGCCAAAGTTAATTAGCTATTTTAACACTCCCCCTTAATTACGACTGCTAAACTAAAACATAACTCATGAAAAATCAAACATGTCTGCTGGTCTATGTCTCGAATAGGCTTACAACACCCAAGTTTCTTTTGGGAAACTCAAACACATCGTTTTCTAATGTCTTTGTAAATATATCAGCCAGCTGATCACTATATTTACAAGGCTTCAAGTGAACTTCTCCATTGCTCACAAGTTCTCTAATAAAGTTATATATAGTATCAATATGCTTGCTCTTTTGATGAAACACACTATTCTTGGATAGTGCAATCACTGAGGTGTTGTCACAATAAACTATTATTGATCCTTGTTGTTTCTACTTGAGTCCATCGAATACTCTTCTTAACCATACTACTTGACATGATGCTGATGTCGCTGCTACATATTCTGCTTCTGCTGATGATAGTGTCATAATGGGATTCTCCTTAGATTCCCATGAAATCACACCTGAAATAAGATGAAACACATAACCGACAATGCTCTTCCTATCATCCAAACTTCATGCAAAATAACTATCTATAAATCTAATCAAATATTTCTTATTTTTACTTGCATACATTATGCCACAATCTCTAGTTACTGCTATGTATCTCAAAATTCTTTTTCCTGCACTTAATTTGTGCCTTTTGGAGTCTCCATAAATCTGGAAATCAAAATCACTCCTTGCATAATATATGGCCTTGTCGTTGTGAGATAAATGAGGCTACCATCCAATATTTTGAATAGAGTTGGATTCACATATGGTCCTTAATCATCCTTACTTAAATTTGTATCTGTTGCAACTGGTGTAGGTAGAGGTTTGCAATTATCCATCCTGAATCTTTTCAACAAATATCTAGCATATTTATTTTGGAAAATAATATTTTTATTATTTTTAATTTTTTTTTTAAAATTTTTTTTTTTCATATTGCTCAACTTTTATGCCAAGTAAAAATTTCAAGAGACCAAAATTTTTCAGCTCAATTATTTCATCATGGCTGCTTTAAATTCATCTAACTCAAGAACACCTATAAAAATCATGTCATCAACATATAAGAAAACAATCAAAGTATGTCCATTCTCATTTACCTTTTTGTACAAGGTAGGCTCAATGATGATTTTGCAAAATCCATTCTTAATCATGTAACTGTCAATTCTGCTATACCATTCTCTAGGTTCTTGCTTGAGACCATAGAGCACTTTCTTTAACTTGCAAAATTTATCTTCTTTACCTTCAACTTCATAACCTAGAGGTTGCTACACATAAATTTCTTCTTCTATAATTCCATCCAAGAAGGTTGATTTGACATCCTTTTGATATACTTTCCACTTGTTCTGAGCTATTGTGGCTAGAACTACTCTTACAGTATCCAATCTGGCTACTGGCGCAAACGTTTCTCCAAATTCTCTTCTTGGTTGATGCGGGAATCCTTTTTCTACAAGTCTTTCTTTAAATATGTAAATTTCACCTTTCTGATTCAACTTTGTCTTGCATACCCATTTTCAACCAATGATGTTTTTATCGTTTGGAAAATTTACCAAATCCCATGTATCATTCTTTTTAATAGCTTCAAATTATTCATCCATGGATTGCACACAATTTTCATCTCTAATTTCTTATTCAAATGAAGAAGGTTGGAATGATAACAGTGAAAAATTTGAACTAACATCCAAGTCATCATAAATATCTTTTCAAATTCTCATGTTTTTCTTACCCTTCCTTGATTCATCGCTTGATTGGATGCTTGGAGAATTATGGTCTATTGATCTGCTTGAAGATCCATGCTACTCTGAAAAACTTGGAGTCCTTGTTGGTGTGACTCTTTTTGGTGCCTGCTCTTTTGATTCTTGATGATCCTTTTCTGCTACATCATCCTCTTCCATCAATGGTTCTTGTGGATCAATTGTTTTGTCTACAGTCCCACTCCATGCCTCTTGTTCTTTGAACATAAATTCTCTACTAATTATGATCTTCTTGGTGACAAGGTTATAAAATTTGTAAGCTTTTGACTGCTCACTATAACCAATAAATATGCATTTTTCATTTTGATCATCCAATTTTACTCTTATATTCTTAGGCACATGTTCATAGGCTACACATCCAAAAACTATGAAATGAGATACATTCACTAGCACATCTGGCCCAATTTCCGATGACCAAAGTGTCTCTCTTGCGACACATAGTCGTCGGAAGAGCGACACTATGAGGCGGGACAAAACGTGGTTAGCCTTAGAGTCACAATTTTGACACTTCAATAAAATGTCGGAATAGTGACACATTTTCCGATGTTTCCAGACCGTCGTCTCTCTTCTGACGTTATCCAAAACGTCGGTCTTCTGACGAAAAAAAAACATCAATTTTCCCACGAAAACAGAATGTCGCTCTACTGACGAAAAAAACATGTCGCTCTTCCAATGAAAATTAAACGTCACTCTTCTAATGGAGCCTAAACGTCACTCTTCCGACGAAAACAAAACTTCGCTCTTCCAACGAAAAACAAAACGTCGCTCTTCCGACGAAAACAAAACATCGCTTTTCCGACGAAAATTAAATGTCATTAAACGTCGGTCTTGCGACAGAATCTAAATTTCACTCTTCCGATGGAAACTAAAAATATTTAAAAAAAATTATTTAGATAAATCCACAACAAACGTCACTCTTCTGACGAAAACAAAACGTCGCTCTTCCAACGAAAATTAAACTTCACTCTTGCGAAGGAACCTAAACGTCGCTCTTCTAATAGAAACTAAAAAATATTTAAAAAAAATTATTTAGATAAATCCACAACAAACTTCGAATGGATTTAATAGCACAACTCAAATGCAAAGAAATCAACAACATGAGAAGATTGGCTATGGAAGCAAAGCTCACGACTACAAAGTTAATGGTGAGGTTAGAGGATGTTGCATATAATGTGAAGCACATCATGCTTGTTCAATCCACTATTGCTCACCTCTAAGGTGCCATGTTGCCAATGACATCACAAATGAATAAAAGAATTAAAAGTAAAACAAATAACAAGGGGAACTTTGTTCTGAACACTCATAAAAAAGAGATGAAGGAAAGGAAGAGTGCTTGAGTTTGGGAAACCAGGAATCAAATAATCAGTAAATTTAGATTTTAATAGAAAATAGAGTTTATGCACATAATAGATCTAATGTCTTCATGTATAAAGTAAATTTATGTGCATTAGAGCCATAGAATTTTTAGGAATATTCTGTGACAATAAAAAATAAGTTACAAGTAGATAACCTAGAATCTCAAACAAGTAACAAGTGGCATGTTCAGAAGATAACATTTAAGCTTTGCAGTAATTGAAGTTTACTATGCATGTATAATGGTTGACATATGGAATGATATTTCCCATGTAACATTCTAAATATTAAACATTAAAGCTTAAATAACCATCTTCTTATGGGTATTCTCTACTACCTAGTTGAGAGGCAGGGCTAACTCAAACCAAAGAATCTACTTCAGAGATTTCTCAAAACAACTTAAGGATTTTGGCTACAACACGAGAGCTCCCCAAAAGAACTGAACATCATACTCAGAAAGTTTGTTAACATGTTCAACTGCAATGGAAAAGCTCAGGAAATGCCTGTTGAATGAAATTCTTATGGATATATGTGGATCGGATTGTGGCTTGTACAAAAAAGGAGTGGTAAATAATGATCTTAAATTAATTCCTTAATTTTGGGGTTTAGAGAAAATTAAGCTCATTCAATTGGATGTAGCTCGGGTGGCTGGGAGAAATTTTTTTATCCTCCCTGCTAAGGTTCAATTCCCACATATGAGATGTTTGAGCCCATAATAAGTATATCCTTGTAATGGCTTCAAGCCTTGTTGTTTGAGAGTTCCTCAAGGACCGTAACATGCATATTCCTCATATCGAATATAAAGATATTTCTTCAAAGGAAAAAAAGGGAAAATTAAGTTTAATTCATTTCACTTGTTTCCATTACATAGAGGTATTGAAACAACCATGTACCTTGTAACTATTCTGCTAGACAATCATTCAAAGAAAGACAAATTTCAAATCAATATCAACAGTAATGCAAGAATCCACATCAATGCACCCTTTGCAAAATCACGGTATGAGTGTCTCTTTCCACATGGAAATTCTTAATGTGTGGAGACATTTGTGGGAGCTTGTGTGCAATAAAGCCCAACATCTATAAGTAATAACACATGGATGTAGTCTAAGGCCTCAACAACTTGGTGAAATTAAGTCCAAGGTCCATTCTGTTGAGTTTTGGATTCCAGCATTCGTGAATAAATAAAAAATTTGCACTAATGGTATGATAAAAAATAGAGAATTTAAGTCTAATATTCATTCTGTTGGGTTTTGGATTCCAGCATTTGTGAATAATTTGCACTAATGGTATGATATACAATACTTCAAAAGTAAAGGTCTCAATGATTCTTTCTGCATATAAATTTTGAACATGTCCATATATTTCATCTGTGGATTTTCGTGCAATACAACCCAACATCTATAAGAAATAATAGCTGCATGTAGAGCCCCAATGCCTTAATAGTTCCATAGAGTTGGGTTCACCACTCCATAATCAGAAAATTCATGAATAAATCGAGAATGTACACTAACAGTATGATACAATAATTCTTCATGAAATGAAACCCTGGTAGAATCTAAAGCTATCATTGTCTTGACTCTTAATGAACTTTATTTGTAATCAAAATATGGACAGTTTGCATAGAAAAACAAAGTGGTCCTATGGCATTCAACTTATAAAAGTTCTGCTGAATGAAGCGCATCTGAAAAATGATCATTTATTCATCAAAAGAAAATGTTAAGTTAACCAATTTAAGCCAAACATGCTACATGATTTATGCTTAAGGATTTATCCAAACTGAATAAATTCCATTTGAGCACTATGTTTATTTTCATATTTAGTAGGAAAATTCAGCTTCAAATAAGAGGAAGACATTTCAATACCTCGCCCAATCAGAGCTCAGTCAGGTAAGACAATTCAGTACCAATTCTTTGATATTGGTTAGCCCTTGAAGACCTCATTTAACAAACCACTAACACAAATTCATTAATAGAAGAATAATATAAAAATAAAAACCATGAATGAATAACAGAAGTAGTTCAATTTATAAGGAAAGAATCTCATGTTATAATGACAACAACCTTGTTATAGGGCAGTCACTCTTGTTATATATTCAGTCACCCTATTACATAACATTAACCCTTGAGACAGTGGTACATAGTAGCAATTAGGTCATATAATTGCGATAGATTTGGAATTATGATAGTGATTACAATAAAATTTGTCTCCATAAGATCTAAGCTCTGCTATATACCCATGTGATCCGAAGTGATCTGAGTTATGGAAACTATTATCATTCTGAGTAAGAAAGAAACGTGAAAGTGATCCTAGCTCAAGATAATGATCTTAAATGACAGTGAAATGTGGTAGACATGAAAGATATATATACCCTTGTACATTGGTGCAGTGTAAATCTCAGTTCAATCATGTCAACGCACATTTCAGTTTAGATCTTGCTAAGGCTAAATATGATCAAGTGTGGTGCTTCGTAAGATCTCAGTTCGAAGTACCACCATGGCTTCAGAAAAGCATGAAGCAAAACTACAAGTTGGGTCTTTGTTTGAGCTGCAGGATCTGCCTGAACCGAGGCTATGGGTATACATATGTATTTGGACGGAGCCCTTATTCAAGCTACAATATGTCTAGATAAAAAGGGCTTGTGTGTGTGTGTGTATATATATATATATATATATATATATATATATATATATATATATATATATATATATATATATATATATATATATTACAATGTAAAGGATAGTAGTTCTGCTTCACGTAGCATTTCCAGTTGAAATTATATCTACATATAGTATACATTTTGATGACATCTAGTGCTCAGAATAACAGATAATTATCATCCTGATAGCTATCTCTTTTATCTCAATTTTCATTGATATTTGGATATCATATAACCTATAGTAATCTTGACCATGTTTCTCATCATGGTGATATGACTACGGTATTCTTGGGATGGTAATGGTAACTCTACTTTGTGATGTCTCCGACTGGACAGTGTCAAATTGCATTTCAGCTCACATAAAGTATCTCTTCTGCATGAGGAAGAATGGAATCATATTTACAGGAAAAACTATTTCGGCATCATCATGTACACATAATTATAGTCAGAATTGGAAAAAGGTAATTGGTATGTGCCCAACATCCTTATAAATCATTGAAATCATTCCATACTATGACCCAATTACATGGGACGTGCATGGTGCAGCTTGTAAGTCTGAGTTTATACACAAAAGTATGTGGGCTTTCAATCCCAATGCATCTCTCCTAGCTATCCAACATTACATATTGATATCGGTTGGTTCTTCTCTAGAGTCGGGTATCCCCAGTGAACATATCCTTCCCAATTCTGACAGAGAGGTTTTGGTGGGATTCCCCTATTTCTGGAGAAGTAAAATTATGCACTGTGCATCTTATTGTAGAATGCAATAATTTTGTTCCTATCAATAATGATCATCGCTTATACAGTCAAGTATGTGGAGCACTATCATTCCTGGCTTGTTATGGATGTAATAAAGACCTATTTATTTCCATTTGTTCTAATTATGTTAGTATTTTCTATGTACAGAGGACTCTGATTTGGCATTACTCAAGATTGTTTCGCACATGTGTATTATGCTTGAACACTTAAACTTCTCATGGTCTTCTGATGTCCATGCTCTATTATTTTTTTCTTTCACTTTGTTACTCTATATTTGAGTACAAGGTAAGCCTTGGGAGCCTTGGGCAAAGTTCAGAGTAAAATCCATTAACCGGGCCTTATCTCTCGTTTTTATAAATTCTGTACAGCCTGCCATAAAAAAAACATGATGCTATGAATAATAACATTCGATCTTTAAATCCCCAATATTCCAAACCAATGATGTTCTGTAATATACTAATTCTCTGAAACACATGATAGGTTTGGAATCTTATTTTAAATGATGCTATGAATAATAACATTAAATTAATCCATATTTAATTTAAATTGATTTTCCTCGTTACTCATCTAACTATACAAAATAGCTATTACAACCTTGTACTATGTGAAATTGTAGACAATTATTTCACAAAGAAAGAAATAATTATGATGGGAGAAGCATTTTGTTTAGCTTGATGTCAATGTTTTGATCCTCAATAAGGGTTCATCTTCAAGAGTAATTTAAGCTCAAAGAACATTGATGGTTCATGTTTACATTAACAAGGATGCAACCCTAATTTCATGCATAGTTCATCATAAGACGTCTACTCATTATGACAAGGATATGAGGAAGCTGGAAGAGTTTGAAGTAAAGGTTTCCATGTTTCACTTAGCAATGATTTTGATGTTTTCTATGGCAAATAAAGACCTTAATGTTCTTCAGAGTTTTTTCTAATTCCTTCTTCTCTTCTGCAGACAACACCCTTGACTTCCTAAATTGAAGATCATGCAGAAAATCACATCTCTTCTGGAGCTATGGAATTATACCAATGCTTTCATGAAATGTAGTAACAGAGAAGTCTACATTCAAGGCCAACCCTTATTGAGTAGCTCTAAGGATTTGAAAAAATCCCCTTAACCCAACTGCTCCTCCTCTTATGACTTCACTTCCCATTGGGCTAGAATACAAGGATCTACTTACAGGATAACATTTCTCTATTGGGTTTTCTCTAAGAATGACATCTAATGCTTGTATAAAGTCCTAAGGAAGAGCTACATGATCCTTTTTGTTCTTCAGAAACTCTTCCAAGTCCTCCCATCAAGCTTTGAAGTAATATTAAGGCTTACCTTGAACAATTTCTCATCTATGCTACTGGCTCCTCCTTGACAATCAGAACCAGGTAATTGATGC
>CM076578.1:1372818262-1372948262 GCA_034641835.2 Pinus albicaulis | reverse complement strand
AAAAAATCAAATGAAAAAAAAATATTAAAAATTAAAAAAATTAAAAAAAAAAAATTTTTTTGATCGTGGTGGCGCCACCAATCGCCCTCCTGCGGCGGGAGGCCGATTCCGAGAATCACCCTCTCGCGGCGGGAGGCCGATTCCAGGATTCGCCCTCCTGCGGTGGGAGGGCGATTCCCAGAATCGGCCTTTCGCGCTGGTGGCGGCGGATGTCGGCCACTGGGCGGGACGCCGATAGGCAGCGCCACCACGATCAAAAAATTCTTTTATTTTTTTTTATTTTATAAATTTTTAATATTTTTTTTTAATTTGATTTATTTTATTTTTTAAATTCAAAAAATTTAAAATTATTTTTTTTTTAATTCAAATTTTTTATTTTAAATTTAATTTGTTTTAATTTTTTTTGTTTTTTTTTGTTTTTTTTAAATTTTGTTTTTAAATTTAAAATTTAAAATTAATTATTTTTTGAAATTTAAAATTTATTTATTAAATTTATTAAATTTTAATTTCATTTGATTTTTTTTTAATATTTTAGTTTATTTAGTTTTTCATTTTTAAAATTCATAAATTGTTTCATTTAAAAAAAAATAATAAATTTATGGATATTTTTTTTTAATTATTTGCATGTGGTTTTTTTCATTTTTTTTTTGTTTTTTAATGATATTTTTTTTTTTTAAATTTTCTTTTTCAATTTTAAATTTTGTTTTTTGTTTTTTTTTTTGTTAATTTTAAAATTTGTATTTTTTTTTCTTATTATTATTATTATTTTTAATTTAAAATTTAAAATTTAATTTTTTCTTTTTTTGTATTTTATTTTTTTAATCGAAATTTTAATTTTGTAATTTAAATTATTTTTAAGTTTTCTATTTTAAATTTGTTTGGTTAATTTTTGTTTTTTTTCTTTAAATTATGTGTTTTTTTTTCAAATTTTGTCATTTCTTTTGATATAATTTTCGAATATTTTTGTTTTTGTTTTTGTTTTTTTTTTTAATTTTTACGAGTTAATTTTGTTTTTTTTACATTTTTATTGGTTTTTTTTTAATTGTTTTTATATATATATTTATCTAAGTGTTGTGTTTTATTACCAACATGAAAATCACCACTCTAAAAAAAAAAGGTTGATGTTGCATCAATACGTTTCAAAATTAGCATGAAAATCACCGCTTGAAAAAAAAAAGTTGATGCTGCATCAATACATTTCAAAATTAGCATGAAAATCACTAACATTTTAAAACAAATATTCATACTTCATAAATAAAAATATTATAGTGTCAAAAATGTTCTAAAAAAAAAAAAAGGTGATTTTGCATCACCACTTTTCAAAATTGAGTGCTTTTTATGCTACCAAAAAAAAGTAGGTAACAATGCAGTTACCTATTTCATCGGTGACATTGTTTACCTTGTCCGGGGCATTTGACGACATGTTCTTCAGAGTTCACCACTTTTCCTTGACTTTTACTTCTCCAAATCCCACTTCTCTGGGGATGAATGAATGGCCTTTGAATCTGCGGGGCAGGTATTGATGTCTTGGCTTGGGCCACCACCCAACAATGTGGGTAATCTTGAGCAGATTCTTTCTGTAGAAGGAAATAAATCATCGGACCAAAGGCAATCGGGATCTGATGTATCAGAGCATATTCTTTCTATAGAAGGAAATAAATCACCTGACTTCAACCAAATGTATTAGAGCAGGCCTGCAACAGGTACTCGGGATCAATTTCTTTACTTACTGCATCCTTCCTCCAAACCTGCAGCAGTATGGCCACATCCTTCCTCCAAACCTGCAATAGTATGGCTGCATCCTTCCTTAAATCCGGCGATAGTATGGTCGCATCCTCCCTTCTTCCCTGGACAAACCATGCAACCGGAGGGAAATGAATGAGGAAAATTAAAACTTTTTATATTTGAAATTTTTTTACATTTTGAAATGAAATACGTGTGTTTTTTAAGGCCACTCAAATTCCATTAAATAAAATGTGTGAGACTTTTCTTGGGGTTAATAAGGGGTTTTGGTAAATAAGTTGCATTGTGGATTATAAATAATGATTAATGAGGTTAGATCTAAGACATTTATTTAAATTATTAATTATATAAAATTGTTGAATTTTTATTTCATAAACTAGGGATTTTGGCTGATTTTTTAATCTAATTATGTGATATTAAAGATGAATTATGGTAACTTAAAAATAAGTTTTATGTGGTTAAAAGGGAAGTGGTAATGTTATGGTATGAATGATTATTTTCAATGAAATTTTTGGTTTAGTAAGGATAACTCATCTATGGACATTTTTCATGATTTTTAAGATGGAGTCAATATAGGAAAGGTAATACTTAAGGGGCTCCCACATACTTTAGAAATTTTATATCTTTTGGTTTATAAACATTAGAGGTGGAAAAATATCCTAAGCTCTAGAGCTAAGTTTGTTCCAACTTAGCTATATCTTGAAAAACAAATTATTGTTGACGTCAAGGATATGATAGAAATTTGGTGGGTTGTAGGGTAGTCTTGTCATGAAATAAATGTAATGTAGTTACTAGGTAAGTAGGGGGAACCATTTTGGTGGAACTTGGCCATAAATGGGACATTTATCCATGAACAAATACACCTAGTGGATTATCATTGTACGGGAATCACTTTAGGATCTAGGCTACCGTGAACACACTAACTAAAGGGATATTAGTGAAACCCACAAAATTATTATAGGTGCTTTTATATAAATAGGTGTTCTTGTGTTCTCATTGGTTATTTATGGGAAAATGACAATAAAGTAAGAGAAGTTATAGGTGCTTTTATAGAAATAGGTGTTCTTGTGCTCTCATTGGTTAGGTATGGGCAAATGACAATAAAGTAGGAGAAGGATTTGACTATTGGACAATTAGAGGAATGATTCCACACAAAACCAAGCATGGTGCTGCAACACTTTCTAGGCTAAGGGATTTTGACGGGGTTCCCCCACCATATGACCAAAAGAAGATAATGGTCATTCCAGATTCTCTGAAAGTGTTGAGGCTTCAGCCAAGTCACAAGTATTGTCTGCTAGGAAGGCTTTCTAAAGAAGTTGGCTGGCATCACTATGACACTATTATGGAATTAGAAGGGAAGAGAAAGGCAAAGGCTCAGGTATCATATGAGAGAAGGAAGCAATCGGAAAAATTGAGATCAAAAGCAGTGGAGTTAGCCGAAAAGTAGCTTTCCATAGAGATGGAGCTCTTAGCTTCAATAAAGTATTAGATAAGCTGCATGTTGTGCTCAATGAAGTAGTCAATTTTGAAAATGACAAGAAAATATTTCTGAAGATGAGGTTTTTGACTAGAAAGATATAACAAATCAGAAATGATTACACTGTTGATGCAATAATAATATAATCTGCAAACAACCTTCTCACATTCATGATCTAAGTATATAGTGAATTAGACAGAAGTAAGAACTTGATAAGTAGCAAGGAAATGAACGATTTGGGGTCTGTTCAACAAACCCTTGAAGCAGCAATAACGCAATAACGCGCCCTAAACCATGTATTGCGATTTTAATTTGAATAGGCCACCAAATTAAATTTCCATTTGGTTATTATATTTTTAAATGTGAAACATGGAGATTTGTTTTGTAGATTATTTCCTAATAAATTTAAACACAAACCCTCCACACAATAATTTTATTTTCCAGTAGGGTCTATTGCAAATTAAATGATTAAAATTTTATTTATTGCTAAATTTGGTCAAAAATTTATTCTAGATACAATTTTAAAATAATAATATCTATCAGAATGGATAATAAATAAAAAGTAAAGTACTTTAATCAATGTTTGTTTCACTAGTATCTTAAATAAATACTTCAAAAATTATATTCTAGTTGAAGAGGTAATAGTTGAATATTATAATACCAGTTTGTAATATTATACTCCCGTGTTTACTATAAGATATGGAGAGAAAAAATTGGCAGATAATTTTGGCGTATCAAAAAATGCGGAAAATGGATGATGAGTTTGGTGGGGGACCTAGGAAATTAATAGGCTATTTTTTCTCTTATGAAACTCTTTTTTCTACCCAAAATTCCTCGTATAGATAATGAGCTTCAAGATAAAAATCCCATAGACATGAAGAGTGTCATATGCCTTGTTCAAAAATTTAGTAAATGAAACTGTGGATCTAAAAAATAACTCTAGAGAAGATTCCTCTATTTAAATAACTTACAAACCATATTGCACAAAATAATTACTTCTTCAAAGCTAATTTGAATTTGGAGGGCTTAGGGGATTGGGGGCTAGGGGTTAGGAGATTTAGGTGCATTTAGGGGATAGGGGTCGAATAATGAGTTAGTAGTTAAGGGATTAGGGATTGGGGGCTTAGGGGGCCCGACTCGAACGTGTTTGGGCGGGTGCACTCATCCGAAACGACCCGACCCCAACGGGTTTGGGCGGGCACCTTCAAACGAAATGACAAGGCGTGCCTGACCGAATGAAGGCACAAGGGAGAAAACACAAAATGGGCCGCACGAATGTGCATAAGGCACCCGTGTGGTCACAACTTAGCAAATTTGATACGGTCGCCCTCAAACGAAACGACCCAACCTGAACGCATTTGGGCGAGCACCCTCACACGGCGCGACACGACATGCACGATCGAATGAAGGAACAAGGGAGAAAATGGAAAACGAGCTGCACGAACGTGCAAAAGGAACCTGTGCGATCACAACTTAGCAAATTTGATACGGCCACCCTTAAACAAAACGACTCAACCTGACCCGAACGCGTTTGGGAGGGTGCCCTCACATGGCGCACCCGACCGAACAAAGGCACAAGGGAGCAAAAAGAAAACGAGCCACACGAATATGCACAAGACACCCATGTGGTCACAACTTAGAAAATTTGATACGGCCGCCCTCAAACGAAACAACCTGACCCGAACACATTTGGGTGGGCGCCCTCACATGGCGTAACAAGGCGCGCACGATCGAACAAAGGCATAAGGGAGAAAACGGAAAACGGGCCGCACGAATGTGAAAAAGGTACCCATGCGGTCACAACTTAGAAAATTTGATACGACTGCCCTCAAACGAAACAACCTGACCTGGCCTGAACACGTTTGGGCTGGTGCCCTCACGTGGCGCGCCCGACCGAACGAAGGCACAAGGGGGAAAATGGCGAACGAGCCACACGAACATGCACAAGGCACCCTTGTGGTCACAACTTAGAAAATTTGATACGACCGACCTCAAACGAAATGACCTGACTTGAACGCATTTGGGCGGGTGCCGTCACATGGCGCAACATGATGGGCATGACCAAATGAAGGCACAAGGGAGAAATCGGAAAATGGGCCGCATGAACATGCACAGGGCACCCGTGCGGTCACAAATTCGCAAATTTGATATGGGCACCCTCAACCGCAACGATCCAACCCAAACTCGTTTGGGCGGGCGCCCTCAACCGAAACGACCAGACCCGAATGCGTTTTGGCGGGCACCCTTAACCGAAATGACCTGACCCTAATGGGTTTGGACAGGCGCCCTCAAATGAAATGACGCAGCGCACCTCACCAAACGAAGGCACAAGGGAGAAAACGACAAACAGGCTGCACGAACATGCACAAGGCACCCGTGCAGTCACAACTTAACAAATTTGATACAGAGACCCTCAAATGAAACAACCCAACCCGAACGCGTATGGGTGGGTGCCCTCACACGACATGACACAACGTGCAAAAATAAACAAAGGCACAAGGGAGAAAATGTCGAACGAGCCACACGAACGTGCAAAAGGCACCTGTGCGGTCACAACTTAGAAAATTTGTTACAATGGCCCTCAAACAAAATGACCTGACCCGACTTGAATGCGTTTGGGCAGGTGCCCTCACACGGTGCGCCCGACTGAATGAAGGCACAAGGGAGAAAATGACAAAAAATCCTCACGAACGTGCACAAGGCACCCCTGCGGTCACAACTTAGTAAATTTGATACGGCGACCCTCAAACGAAACGACCCGAACCGAACGCGTTTGGGCAGGCACCCTCACACGGCGCGCACGACCGAATGAAGGCACAACGGAGAAAATGGAAAATGGGCCACACGAATGTGCACAGGGCACCCGTGTGGTCACAATACTCTTGAAGGTACATGTATTAGTGACTACATTGATGTGACATATTTGGGGGATGCATACGTGAATCCTTAGTTGATGTTCATCCTAGTGAAGTAGAGTTATATAATATTGG
The DNA here is from genome assembly GCA_034641835.2 of Pinus albicaulis. Lineage (NCBI taxonomy): Eukaryota > Viridiplantae > Streptophyta > Pinopsida > Pinales > Pinaceae > Pinus > Pinus albicaulis. The sequence goes on along the minus strand of CM076578.1, from coordinate 1,372,942,052 downwards.
CCCGGGAAAGCGTATGTAAGCTATAACTATAGTTTTTTCATATTGTTTTTATTATGTTGAGTCTAATTTATTTTAGACATTTTTCTTACCTATGCCATTTTGATGTGGACAAGAGGTACTTAAGGAGTGTTTGAAAAGTAATAATGAAATTTAATATTAGATTATGATTGAAAAGTTATGCATTAATATTGGTCTAAATGGCAATAATGGGGACGTGGACATAAAATTGTACTCTCTTGTGCAACTTGAGGCAAAAGAATAATATTCTTTTTTCCCCATAAGGGACAGAAATCAAGTGTTGGAACAAAAAATTAGATACAAAGTGTGATTTGATACCACAAATAGGGAGCCAAAAGAGCTTGGAAATAGAAGGGGAGAGTTTTGAGCTAGGGGAGCTACCTATAGAAGGAGGAGACCCAAAATTTATCGGAACATGGAAAGAGACAAGTTGGAAGAAAGGGAGGGAGTTTTCCAACTAAGAAAAAAAGCAGAATATAACTAAGGTAACCAAAGAAGTTAGTATTTATGCAGGGGAAATTATGCATATGAAAATTGTGCAAGACTTGGGATGCATGAAGCTACACCAGTGATGGTTCCATCAACAGAGTAACACCTATTTCCATGGAAAATATTGCAGGATGCGCACAGGGTGGTGAAAAATCTTGAAATTCGAAGATGAGAAATTCAACACCCACTGGAAAAAATTCCAACTTGACTTCTTGAGATTTACGAAAATCCATTGACAACCTGGAGGGGAAATATTCCCAACTTCTTACTGCATAGGAGGAAAATGAGCCAAGAAAATACAAGAGAATTCCCCATGTTTTCACTTTGAATGAGACGAGTGAGACAACTTCCACAACACCGAGCAAGATACACATAAGATTGAAATTATTCTTAGCATCGATGGAGTTTACAAAGGTGTGGATAGCCCAACAACTAGTAGAAGGGTTGTCTTGACTCTCAAGGGCACACCCTTGAACTGATACTTTCTTCCTTATCATATTAACACCAACCATGAATTCCACCTTTAGACTAGTGAACTCCCATGCTTGAGGGATTGAATCAACCACAAAATTCATTAACTCTCCCCACCGTGTATCCATAAATGAACTTGGTACGAAGGGAAAGGAGGGAATTAAGGGTTTTCCAACTTCATAAGACTCCACATGTGAGGGGTAAATGGGCGCATGGCCAACACCCCCACAAACCACCACCTCAACCTTGATGATGAGATCCTGACGCCAAATGTTCTGCGTGATGTGAATATGTGCATATATAGGAGGAGACAGGGGGGACATAAAAAGGAGGGCTTTGGAAATCTTCAAAAAATAATTCTCATGGTGCATATATCCAACTTGCAAAACAAGAGAGAGGGACAATTATATTGAGTGGAATTATTCATGGAATATCTTTCCAACCTGACCTGTCATTAATCTCATACTAACTCGCTTCCTTCAAGAAGGCAGGCTTGATTTGTTTGTGTATCTTCCTCTTTTTTTTGGCTTCTTAAAATTTGGTAATAAGCCTTTTGAGAGAAATATTTTAGGGTACTATTGATTTTTCTAAGGAGGAGGGATAAATTTTTGTTCTTCAGGAGAAAACATTTTTGAAGGTGTTGAATAGTGATAAGGGAATCCCGCAAGGTGTTGTTAATTCTTTGGACTAGCCCCCATAAGTACTTTATTTTTCATATTTCATTGGGATTTAGGAGAATCTCTCCCCCTCCCCCTCCCGCCACCCCAACTATTTAATTTTTATATTTTATTGAACTATTATGCTTCTATTATAACTCTTTATAAATGTATAAATTTATATAATTTAAATTTATGTGGTATAAAAAAAACTTAACATATTAGAATCGTGAAGATAAAGATAAAAAAATAGAAACTAAAAATATTATTAAAAAAAAGTGGTGTTCTATGTAAATTAACAACATAACTTCCAACATGATCCTCATAAAACTAACTTAACCCATATTGGTCTACTGTCAAGTTTGATATTTCAATAACTTTTTAGATGATTTTCATGAAATTATTAGAGTTTTTTTTTTAGCTGGTTTAAATTTGACCTGAGATTTGTGAACCTCATGAAATTAATTTACCAAAAAATAAATTAGACAAAATTCAAATGTAATTAATTTTATTCACCAATCTAATAAATTATTTCAAAACTATATAAAAATATATATATTTAAAATATAATTGTTAATATATTTGAAATGCAGTTTGAATTATATAATAATTTTAGATATTTATTTTTCAAAATTTTTATTGTATTTTATATTTATATATAGAGGTAAGTTAAAAATCTATTTAAAAAATATATTTCAATGTGAAATTATTAATGTGATGTTTATTTTGAAACTATATTATAACATTATATGTAAAAATAAATTTATATTTATATATTAATGAGAAAAAATATATTTAAATGTGAAATTATATTAATATAATTTGCATTTTAAATTAAAATTTGAGCTAATTATATGTATGTGTTTGAATTATAGTTTAAACAATATGGAGTATTTTTAGATACATAATTTGTTATATATGTTTTTACATAGAAATAATTTAAAACTATATACAAAAATGTTTGAACGAAATATTAATGCATTAACGACATTTGCTCCAAACCGTCGCAATACCGACACATATTTTAGAAACGTCGCATTTTTGACGTTTCTAAAATATGTGTCGGTATTGCGACGGTTTGGAGAAAAACGTCGCAAGACCAATGCATAATTTAGAAGCGTCACAATTCCAACATTTTCTCCAAACCGTCGCAATACCGATGCATATTTTATAAACGTCACATTTCTGACGTTGTGTGCCAAAAACATCGTAATACCGACGCATAGTTTAGAACGTTGCATTTCCGATGACATTCATAAACGTCACAAAAGTGACGATGTCCCTAAACATCGGTATAGCGACAGTTGTTGGCGGGATTTGAAAATTTGATAAAAATTGGGGAAATTTCCGACAATACGACAAAAGTGTCGGAACTAAAGTGTTGGAATTTTGACCAAATGTACTAGTGGTTGCATGAAATACCTGACCATGCTTCTTTTGGTACTTTTTTCATCACAATATTTGTAGGATATATGTTTATCACATAAACATTACATGCAACTACTTCTTCCCAATACTCATTAGACATGTTTCTTGCTTTGAAAATGCTCCTTTTCATGTTTATAATTGTTCTATTCTTTCTCTCTGCCACACCATTCTGCTACAATGTGTATCTTGTTGTAAATTGTCTTCTGATTCCATGTTGTTTGCAGTAATCATGGAATGCCTTTGAATCATATTCTCCACCATGATTTGACCTCAATACCTTGATCTGCTGATCAGTTTGGTTCTCTGCTAAGGATTTTAATTCTTTGAATTTTGTAAAAGTTTCAGAATTATGCTTCAAAAATTAAACCCAAGTCTTTATGCTATAGTCATTAATAAAAGTGAGGAAATAACAACTTCCACTAATCAACTGTGTTGTCATATGTCCACAAAAGTATGTATGCACCAACTCAAGTGGTTTATTTGCTCTATATGAAACTCCCTTCGAAAATATTTCATGGTGTTTCTTTCCCAAGATGCAACACTCACAAGTACTAGAAAGTTATTTGATGGGAGGTAATCCTCTGACCATCTGTTTCTGCTGCAAAAATCTTAAACTAGAAAAGTTAAAGTATCCAAACCGAAAGTTCCATAACCAACAAGCAATTGTAAAAGAACTAACCTGATCATTGTAATTCATAATTAAAGGAATAGTATGTTCCTCATCATCTGCACCATTTCTATCAGCTGCATGCTTGGGGGCTTGTCATAAATAACACACTCTTTCCCTTGAAAGATAACTCTGTATCCTTTCTATGTCAATTGACCAACACTTATCAAGTTATGTTTGAGACCAAGAACGTAATATAACTCTGCTATTTCTTTTGGCTCCCACTGCTTGGTCATAATGTTTACTACTCTTTTTCCATCAACATCCACAGTCTTATCAGTCCCCAAATTTACCTTTTTCTTTATAGATTGATCCAAATTTGCAACCAAATTCTTGTTTCCTGACATGTGGTTACTGCAACCATTGTGTAATAGCCACACATTATCATAAGTTCATGCATGGTGTTGCATGCTAGGAACATGGAGTTAGTATTCTCTGTACTGGCATTAGCTCCTTGGTTTCCTTGATGAGCTATCTTCATCCTGCAATCACGAGCATAGTGACCCAATTTATGGCAATAATAACATCTCTCATTTGATTTGTCATATCGTTTATTATTTTTGAAGCTTCTGCTGTTGTTGCTTCCACTTTCATGTTCACGCTCTTCTCGGCCATCTCTTTGAACACCATATCTTCTGCCTCGTCCTATACCTCCTGATGTACCTCTGCCTCGACCTCTTCAAATAGAAACTTGACTTTTGAAATTTGTTTCTAAAGTGGAATCCTTATTTCTATCTATCCTTGCCTCATGTGATAGAAGTGATCCCATAAAATCATCAACTGTCAATTTTCCAAGTCATTGGCTTCATTTATGGCTACTACCACAACATCAAACTTAGTAGAAAAATATCTAAGAACCTTTTCAATCACTGTTTGATATTTAATTTCTTCACCATAAATTTTTAATTGTTTTACGATAGACATGACCCAATTCATGAAAGAATCAATGTCCTCTATCTCCTTCATCTGCAGAATTTCAAAATCTCTCCTAGTATTCTGCAATTTAAAAATATTTACTTTGGACATACTTTTATATCTTGTCACCAAAGTTTCCCATGCTTCCTTTACTAAATACGTGATCATAATCTTCTGGAACATTGCTTGGTCCACTCCCTCCTATTGATCACAACACTTTTCAATTATTCCTTTTGTATTTCTTCCATTGTTCCCTCTATGCATTACTGACAACTCGTTATTGTGGGTCATTCCGAGGTTCTGCAAACCCAAAATGGACATGATCCCAAACATCATGTGCTTTTAACATGGTCTCCATTTTAATGGCCCACTCATCATAATCCTTCCCTGTGAAAGAAGGAAGTTATGGCTGGAAACTCGATGTTTCCATCTTTATTCAAAAAACTTCACTTCTCTTATGAAACAATAAATTTCTTTTTTTATAAGCTTTTCAAAGCTCAAAAATAACCCTTATAATAAAACCTTATGTTTTATATTTTTATATAAAAAAAATTAAAAATATTTCTTTTATATATCAACTAAAATTTTTATATTAAGCCATTTTTCAAAAACTTAATATAATACTTTAACTCTTAAAAAAAAATCCTTTTAAAATATCCTCACATGATTTATGAAAAAATATTTTTAAAGAAATAAAACCTTTTTAAAAATATTGATATGAATGTTCTTTAAAAAATACCATACGTATTTAGTCTTTGTTGACTTTTAACTCACTAACGCACCTCTTGCTGCGTTAGGCTTGCATGCTAACACTCCTCACACCTCTACGGTTCCACTTTAGTTCCTTAATACAATTAATAAACAAGGCTGCTAGCGTGCATGCAAATCTCTTTAAGTTTTATCTTCGTAACGCGGTTCTTTTCCAAACCGACCAAGGTTATAACACTCTCACTGTAACGTAATAAATGCGTTATAGCTTCAAATAAGAGAGAAAAAAATGCTCTTCTCACACACGCATGATTTTTGATCCATCCTCCTTGACTCTTTGTAACCTCACTCTGATAACAATTTGTTTGAAATTCAAAAGATTAAATGCACAAATAACACAAATAATTCACACACAATAACACACACGAGCTACGACTCTTCTATTGATCACAGAAAATTGATTGATCTTCAATATCTTAATACAATTAACCTGGTGAAGGGTATTTATCCTTTTTGACTAACGACTCCCTTGACATGCACACACTTACCAAACTCATCTATCACATAACTCGACTTGACCATCACATAACTTGACTTGAATCAACGCTCATTTAACTGACTCTCTAAATATAGTTAAATCTCCATGTGAGATTTAATTAGCTATTTTAATAGTATGTGCCCACCGAAATTTTTGGGATCCAATGCACTGACGTGCTCCTTCTCTTGGCTGGTCTTCTCCAACAATGTATTTGAAACAGGAACAAATTCTCAAGCCTCTTTTTTTTTTTCGAAACAAATAATCCTCAATCTTTGGTATGTTGTCCCACTGCTCGATGGATAGAAATTTCCTCCTAATATTTACAAGCGACTCTCTAATTTTTGGAAAAATACTCTTTAATTTCCGGGTTTGATGCTCTATACTTATCAATCTCTTGTTTCAGCCTCGCCTACCGCTAGTCCTTGTGGCGAGATTACATTATTTTATCAATGCTCTCCCAAATGGCATCAACTTCCTTGATTTCCTCGTTATATTCAGAAGAGGCAAACAAACCCTTATTGTTACCCTCAAATTCATAAAACTTTTGGTTCTTATCATATCCCTTCTCGTCATCTACTTCTACCTCCTCTTCAACACCTGAAACACTAACACTGCCCTTGCGGTGCCATTTGACTCTCGTCATTTACTTCCTCGTCGTCTTTCGCACCTACGGCACCAACATCGCCCTTGGCTTGACCTCTTCCTATTTTCACGCCACCTATGGTGATGTTAGACTACTTTGGGGTGGCCCTCGTAAGTCCCATATGAAAAACTTGGTGAAACTTGTGGCCCTCTCATCCCAGCCTCGCCACATAGTTCAGTGGAGGTTTTGTGTTGAGAAACTCCAGGCAGGGCCAGGGAATAGCCATTTTTTTCATCCTTGCTACAACGAGGAGTAGCGATGGTAGAAATTACAAGTAACCACTATGTCAAGCTGCAGACCCTATGAGTGGCATCAACGCATACTTTGACTAACAATTGTACCTGGACGTCGATCCCTGCAGAAAATTGAACCAAATGTTATGTCTCGCTCTCATGTACATCATGTGAAACTGCTTGAATTTTCCATGTGTAAGATTTTGACCAGAGGACCATGAAAATGAAGGACAGTGGAAATGGAGCGAGAGGATTTTCTGGGTGAACAGTGTATTCTCACCCCAGTCTTCTCACCCCAAGCTTACTAGGACTTTAACCAGAGAACCGAAGGATGATGAAAATGACAATGAAAATGGACCGAGAGGATAGGCAGGGTGAGAAATGTTTTCTCACCCCAAGCCCACCAAGGAGAGCTACTAATAGTGTGGTAGTGTGGCTCATAACCAAAAGTGGGATTTATGGCTTTCCCTTTATACATGGTAAAGATAATGAATGGATACAGCACATGGCTAGCGTGTTCGTAGTCCAAAAATGGTTACCACGGTATGGCTTCTCAATCTTGCTTTTGATTCGATATTGGTGCAACTTTATTAGATGCAGGACAAAGTAAAATTAGTAGGGCCTTTTCACTTACTCTTTTAGGTATTCTTTTAGGCCTACAAAGATAACACTATAAAACATTTCCTATGAAAAAATTGAAATAAATGTATTTGTAAAATTAATTAAATTTCATTCTAAGAAAATATTCCATAACGAACGTTCTTATAATGTTTGACTTTGTCACATGAAATTTACTAGGTGCAAGAACATGAAGACATTTTTTATGGTGCAATACACTACATAATGAAACAATATGGTGCAAATTACAAAAGATTCAAAATGCTCTTAGTCAATTTAAATGCATTTTTCATCATGGATGTAATGTATTCATCAATTATGCATTGTTGAAACTTTATATATATATATATATATATATATATATATATATATATATATATATATATATATATATATAGATATTATGTTATATTATATAGTTCAATAAAAATATAAGAAGTGTAACTTAAATATAGTTAAATAAAATCTATTGTTAATATAGGAAGCGTAAGTTACACAATCATCACTCAATTAATAAATTTAATAATTATGGGAACTAAGAGATATATAGTTGTCATATCATATAATTAAAAGAATTTTACAAATATAAGTAGTGGAAAGTTTGAGGAAAATTATGTTCCTGAGTCTTAAAATGTTGTTGAGCATCACCCATATTATGTTATTATGAAGAACACATTATCTTAAATAGTTATAAAACTATGTTAAACGCTATATGTGTTGGGCCTTGAAATTCTCATTCACTTCCATTATATTTTCACTTATATTTCCACATTATCACCTTCACTACACCTCCATTTCATTACATTTACCTTATCATTACCACTATTGGGTTACATTTATGTTTTTTTGAACTTTATTAATTCTTAGGATTTTTAAGTGAATTTGTGGTTAAAAATAAGAAAATAATGTGCATATGCTAATACCTAACAAGTGGGTTGAGATTAATGCCATGTGTAGGTCAAAAGGAAGCTTCTAAAAGACCTTTATGTGGCCTCCCAAAACCAAATTCGAATTTGAGTGGAGAAGGTCATAGGATCATGAGGATATGTGTCTCATTTCCTATTTGTATTGAAACTCTAAGAAGACACATGTCTTATCATTTCCTATTTTGATTGTAACTCTAGAGATATAGGGAGAGATTCATGTACTCTTATTAATGAGATAAATTCTCATATTTTGTATAAATAGGGGAATATTTCCCCTATCAAATCATGTGAAAAGTTGGAGAAATGCTCATGTTATAAATAAATAAGAGGGCTTGCATTTGGAGCTTCTCAAACTTTCCATCCTCATGCTTTTGGATTGGCCATCTAAAATGTGTGAGATTTACTTGTTTTTCTAGATTAAGGTTTATTTTCTTTCTTAGTATTAGTTTCTGTCATTTATTTTCCTAGATTAGAATTATCAATCAATTGTGTCAACGGATGTTCTCAAAGTTCATTTCAAGAAGATGTTTCTAAAATAAATGATTGAATGTCTAATTCACACAGTTATTGAGTTTTCCTTTGCACATTGTTATTTTCTTTCTAGGAACTTAGAGACTAAGGAATAATTGACTCCTCACATAGAATCTCAAGAGCTTAACACTTCCAATTGAATGTTGCAAAAAAGTCCAATATGCATTAGTTTTTTTTAGTTACTCTTACATGCTTTCATATTTTTCTTTTAGATCCTCACTTAATTGCAATAACTGATATTCCTAAATATCATTCTAAAAGAAATTGATTTAATCATGTTTCAAGATTGAATGGTTGAATGTTTAATGAGTGTAATTACTGAGTTACCTTTTGCAGACCTTACTTAATTTTCTAGTTCATTAAAGTATATTTGGTTACTTAAGACTATCTCAAGAAGATCACACTTCATAATTGAATATTGGAAGTAACTGAGTATACATTAGATGTTTTCATTGCATTATTTTCTTACTCTTCTAGGACACTAGAAGTTTAAGTGCAAACAGTTACTTAACATCATCTCAGTAAGGTCATACCTCATAATTGAATGTTGAAGTAACCAGAAGTACATTAGTTGTTTCATTTTCTGCCTTTACTTTCAAGCACTTCAATTTCATTCATAGCTTTAAGACTTAAATCCATGGAATAGGACTAACAATAAGATAAACTAGATGCTTTGTTTTCCAAATTAGATCCCAACTAGCCAACATATTTTGGTTTACTTTTATGGAAATTAGATTAACTTTGGAACACTTCCTTTTCTTCCTTCTTAAAATTAATTAGATTCATTCAAATCTTTTCATAGTTTTAGATTAAAAATTCTTAGAAATCAAAGAAACAAAACCCCCCAAAACAATATAAAATACAAAACAATGAAGTAAGAGAAAGGTTATATAGTGCACCACACTTCATCAGTTTACTAACCTCGGTCGATAATTTATGTTAGAAATTTAAGACATTAAGTTGACTCAACATTTTGGCACCGTTTTCGAGGAAGTGTAATTAGGAGACCTTATTTCTTGCATCTAAAAAAAAATATTCAATTAATAATTTATCGAGTATGCTCTCCTCCTGAGCTTTGTGTGATCTGGAGGATCAGAAAAAGAATTTTTATATTAATAAAATATAAAAAAATAAAAAATAATAATAATAAAATATTTAGCTACGGAAGAAATTCCGCAGCTAAAATTTTGTTTTCATCATTTCATTTGATTTAATTTTACAATAAACTTTAAAATTTAATAAATAAATAAAAAATGAAAATTTTCAATAAATCGGTTTGTTTAATGAAATATATATGTATATTTAAAAAAAAATATCTGAAAATATAATATATATAATTTTATTAACAAATTAATTAATAATTAAAAACCAAAAAAAAAAGATTAAAAACAAAACATAACACATAATTAATTAAAAAAAAAATAATGATAAGAAATTAAGAAAAAAAAACAAAAATATTTAAAAAAAATAAAGGAAGCTAATGAATGTCCGAGAGGAAAAAGAAGTGATTGAAATTGATCATTTTGGCTTGCAAAGAATTTGAAAATGCACTGAAACACATTCATGGAAATGCCATTATAGCAAAAAAAAAATATAAGGGTTTTCGCTTATGAAGAATACACAACCATTGGCAAACGCCAAATGTTAGAAATAAGGAATGGTTACTGGGTGAATCCTTGGATTCATACACTTTCATTTTATAGATGAAATCCGTGATAGGGCTTCGGTATTTAGCGAAAACCTGCAAGGAACAAACTTAATCTAAATCTCGTTGATTTTTATGCTTAAATAAATTGGTTGAATTACAGTTTGTATCACTGGTAATTCAATGAACATTTGTGGATTTGGTTCAAAGAATAATAATTTGAATTTGAATCAAATACCTCCATGGCAGAGATCACGGATCTATATCTCCATATCGCTTGATTTATGACACAACTTATTGCAACATCCCAGCAAGTAACTGCAAAAAAATTGCCATAAATCGTAAGTTGTTAACCAGGATAACGTGGAATAGGAATAAATGCCGTGTGTCCCACTCGAAGCAGTTGCAGTTCTATCTGTAGTGTTGAAAAACGATATTTCTCAGGCGTATGCCGAGGAATTTCTTGAGGGAGTGAATACTAAATGCTTTACCAGAAGTACAAAAAGCTAGAGTTTTGCAATATCAGCGAATTGAAATCCAATGCATTGGTGGCAAGAAAAAACAAACTTGACATGATGGATTGTTTTGATTCCATAACCCTTTAAAATCCAACCACAACAAATAATTTTATTCACCAGAAATCGTTTTTCGTTGCCACAAAAACACAACTGTTTTCGACACGTGATTTTGAAACATGTTTTCTGATTGACTGAGGATGAATTTCAAAAAACTAAGACATGGGTTTTTCTCATAACAAGGGAAATTAAATAACCTAGAAATCGTTTTCTGAATTTCATAGCCGATTGATAGAATTTCATGGATCTTTTTAACCCCATTTTGTAGATTACGTGCAGAAACGTTTTTTTTTTTTTTTTTTTAACACACAGTGAACAATTTGAATACGACATTCTGAAGGAAGAATAATTCCAGTTTAAATCAATTTTTTCTGTATATTAATCCACACAACGATTTCATGGATGGATAGATCAGATATAAATATGCATCTTCCTTTATATAATGCAACCATAGCAGTTGGTGGGCTCATTTGTTTAGATCACTGAGATTTATTTCATCATTTTTTTTTTCTAACCATTCGAGATCGAGGTTATCCATTTGAATGCTTCATCGTTGTGTTGATCCATTGCTTCTACGAATCCCCTCAATTGATCTTAGTTATGGAGGAAGCATGCTAATGATTGGAAGCCAAACAACTTTAAAGCCCCGAGAACTCGCAGCATATCAATTCGGAAATTTTAGCCTTTGTATTGAAACATGGAGTTATATCTGAGGTCTCTGCCAACATTGTACTTAAACGCATAGTGGGAGTGCTAAGCCTATTGTTGTTTTGCCATTTAGAATTGTACATGGTTTTGATCTGCACCATATGATGTTGAACATACCCCATGATCGAGGCTGTGACGCTCACTATGATGATGATGTCTTGCTTCATTGAGTTGTTGATGCAGTTCTTGGAGCATTGAGCCTTCCAGATATTGGACAGTTTTTCCCTGATAGTGATCCAAAGTGGAAGGGAACACCTTCTTTGGTGTTTGTGAAAGAATCATTTTGACTTATGGACGAGGTAGGTTATGAGCTTGGCAACCTGGATGCGACATTGATTTTTCAAAGACTGAAACTAAGTCCCCATAAGAAAGCTATAATAAAAAACCTTTGTGCATTACTCAAGGATCATTCTTCTCTATTAAATTTCAAATCTAGGACTCATGAGAAAATTGACTATCTTGGCAAGAATTGTAGTATTGTTGCCCACAAAGTGGTTCTTATAATGAAGAAATAGATGGATTTCCATCTACATAGTGAAATTTTGAACAATGAGTGTAAAATTGTGTTTCTTCCGGAGGAGGCAACATAATGTTTTTGCATTGCAAAATGCATAAATGGTAGCAGGGTTTATTTTTATTAAAAAAATTCTAAATTGAAAAATCTCTCACTACTTTTCATTTTGTTGTCTTTATTGGATTGTCACAATACCAATCCTTGTTCCTCACTTCTTTGGGTAGGTAACATTCTTTGTTGTGACACTGATTGAGGTTTAATTCTTAATAAAATGTATTTTCCATAAAATAAAAAAAATAAAAATAAAATATGGAAGGTATTGATTAATTTTGGACTGGTGATGAAAAATCCATAGCTAACTTTCTATTCAAGATTTTTAGCTACAGAAACTATGCATATTCTGCAGTTGTGCACGTTTTGCAGCTAGGAAGCAATTATGCAGCTAAGAAACCTCACTGTTCAAATCAGCCTAAATTTCTCATACGACATCAGATTTCAACGATTCAAGTGTCGTTGGAAAGATCTAGATAATATATACACAATGAGAAAGTCATCATTAGAGTTTGAAACAATCAAGAATAAAGAAATTGCTGAAAATATACAATAGGTAACTTGAGGCACTAATTTCAACAACAGGGAGTTGATTTATTTCTCATGGTCATCTCTTAAAAATAGACTTGTTATCAAAATCATGAATTGGAATGAATATAATGCTTTCAATTTTCCTTAAAAATATGTTTCATTTAGCGTTAACTCTTTTACGTATGTATCAGAAAGGAATTGATCAATTCCTTTTTAACACACTCACGTTTTATGTTTTAGTGACAAGTTTTTTTTTGCAGGTTTAGGATGATTGAATGATCAACAAGAATATTAAATTGTGACGATAATTGGTCTTCAAAAGATCAATCTCATGAGAAACATAAGAACAAGTCCATGTCCATATTCATCAATACCATTACTCTTCCTCCCTTTTGAATTATAAATCCAACCAAGAACTTCAAATCAAGCCATAATTATCTTCCAAGAAAAAGTCAGTTTTTCATTTTCCTTCATTCACATACACTTTCCATTAATTTTTGTCTACTCCAAAAATAAAAGCAAGAAGTTAACTTACATGCTTATTTCCAACTGTCATTATTATTTTCCATTTTCATATTTTATTTCCATTTTCCTTCTCTTGTCCTTTTCATTTCGCAAATAAACCTTGCTTCAATGCAAATTATTGAGTCCATAGTCCTTTGAGTCTAAATTCCTTGCAAAAAGACCTTGAGATTTGCATGCCTTAATGGCAAGTTTTCTTGTTGACGAACAATGGGAATACATTAATGTCCCTTGTTCATTGGATCTTCTAGGTACCCGACATCAGAAAAATTATTTGTACCTATCAAGATGTGTTTGGGGACCTTGAATCTCATTTTCATCAATGGTGGGAGTTCTCGTGTTGACTAGTGGCATCCATTAATGGCCACTAAGTTAACAATTTCCTTCTATGTTCAACATCAGAACATCTATTCACATAGCATGAATTGTGCCAATGAGTTTTGAAAACATGAAGACTATCATTTTTAGCATTTTGGAGTAAATGAAGAAGATATGCAGTTGCAGAATCAGATGGTATCTGTAGAATCAAATGACAGTTGCAGAACCAAATGACAACAGTAGAATCAACAACATTCTGCAGCAAATTCAACAGTTTTAGTAGAAGCAATAAAAAGACATCTTGAATCCTGTCTCCATAACTTGCACAACAACTTAAAGAAGATTATGATTAGAATTTTGCAGCCACCACACATGCAGCTCATCCATTTTCAAAGGGTAAGTTAAGTTACGACATTTTTTAACTTTTTACCATAGAATTCCTTGAAAAGCTAGAATGATAATTTTTGGAAAAAAAAAATTATTTTCCTCATTTCATAAAATTTCCAATACCATCAGTTGGGGGGTAGGGGGGAATACATTCATATTCATATTTTCCCATGTTCATATCACATTCATAAACCCACATACTTCCAAAAGATATTAACTATTACATCATTATTATGAGCATACAATGGCTTTTCAAAAGTACTTAAAAGATAATTGGATACAAACACAATCATGGTTGTCACACAAGAACCAACCATGATGCAATCCAATAAATATATCCTTTGCAACAAAAATGAAATTATCATTATGAAAATATCAAATATCAAAATTGAATGCAACAAAAAAATATGGTTGTAACAAAAGAACCAACCATGTTGCATTTCAAGTAAAACACTTTGCAGAAGTATGAAGTTATCAAATGTTATCACGCAAAGTTAAGCCAAAGCTCAAGGATAAAAAAGAATTAATGTAATAGATTGCATGAGGACATGCAATAGCTTCAGTTGGGGGGTATGTTGGGCCTTGAAATTGTCATTTACTTTTATTACATTTTCACTTATATTTCCATATTATCACCTTCACTCCACCTCCATTTCATTACATTTACCTTACCATTACCACTACTGGGTTATATTTATGTTTTTCCAAACTTTATTAATTCTTAGCATTTTTAAGCGAATTTGTGGTTAAAAATTAGAAAATAATTTGGATATGCTTATACCTAACAAGTGGTATGAGATTAATTCCATGTGTAGGTCAAAATGAATCTTCTAAAAGGCCTTTATGTGGCCTCCCAAAACCAAATTCGAATTTGAGTGGAGAAGATCATGGGATCATGAGGATATGCATCTCATTTCCTATTTGTATTGAAACTATAAGAACACATGTGTCTTATCATTTCCTATTTTTATTGTAACTCTAGAGATATAGGGAGATATTCATGGACTCTCATTAATGAGATAACTTCTCATATTTTTGTATAAATAGGGGAAGCTTTCCCCTATCAAATCATGTGAAAAGTTGGAGAAATTCTCATCTTCCGAATAAAAAAGAGGGCTTGCATTTGGAGCTTCTCAAACTTTCCATCCTCATGCTTTTGGATTGGCCAACTAAAATGTGTGAGATTTACTTGTTTTTATAGATTAAAGTTTATTTGATTTCTTAGTATTAGTTTCTGTCATTTATTTTCTTAGATTGGAATTATCAATCAATTGTGTCAATGGATGTTCTCAAAGGTCATTTCAAGAAAATGTTTCTAAAATAAATGATTGAATATCTAATTGACATAGTTATTGAGTTTTCCTTTCCACATTGTTATTTTCTTTCTAGGAACTTAGAGGCTAATGCATAATTGAATTCTCACATAGCATCTCAAGAGGTTAACACTTCACATTGAATGTTGCAGAAAATTCAAATATACATTAGTTGTTTTCAGTTAGTCTTACATGCTTTCATATTTTTATTTTAGATCCTCACTGAATTGAAATCACTGATATTCCTAAATATCATTCTAAAAGAAATTGATTTAATCATGTTTCAAGATTGAATGGTTGAATGTTTAATGAGTGTAATTACTGAGTTACCTTTTGCAGACCTTACTTATTTTTCTAGTTCATTAAAGTGTAATTGGTTACTTAACACTATTTCAAGAAGATCAAACTTCATAATTGAATATTGGAAGTAATTGAGTATACATTAGATGTTTTAATTGCATTATTTTCTTATTGTTCTAGGACACTAGACGTTTATTGGTGTAGATAGTTACTTAACATCATTTCAATAAGGTTATATCTCATAATTGAATGCTGAAGTAACCAGAAGTACATTAGTTGTTTCATTTTCTGCCTTTACTTTCAAACACTGCAATTTCATTCTTAGCTTTAAGACTTAAATCCATGGAATAGGACTAATAATAAGATAAAGTAGATGATTTGTTTTCCAAATTAGATCCTAACTAGCCAGCAGATTTTGGTTTATTTCTATGAAAATTAGATTAACTTAGGAACACTTCCTTTTCTAACTTCTTAAAATTCATTAGATTCATTTAAATCTTTTCATAGTTTTAGATTAAAAATTATTAGATATTAGAGGAAAAAAAACCCCAAAACAACATAAAATACAAAACAACGAAGTAAGAGAAATGTTAACTAAGCACATATAGTGCACCACACTTCATCAGTTTACTAACCCCGGTCGATAATTTATGTTAGAAATTTAAGGCATTAAATTGACTCAACAATATGTATGTGATGTTATAGTTAAATATATATATATATATATATATATATATAGATATATATATATATATATATATATATATATATATATATATATATATATATATAATTATATAGGTATGTTATTATTATAGTTATATTTATGTTACATGTTAATATATATATAAGTGAGTTATGTTAAATATAACTTTAGGTTTTGTTTTGTTTTATGTATATACAGGGTTAGTAAAATTTAATTAAATAATAATAAAAAAATTGTTTTGGATTTTTAATTTTGTTAATATTGTTGGAAATATTGAGAGGGGGTGAATTAGTAATTATTAGCAATTATCACTTTATTAATATTTTTCAGAGAATTATTTAATCTTCAATAATTATTATTATTTTTCAGTAAGTGCAGTAAATAAAAATGCAAAAATAGATACAATAGGCACAAGATTTTTAGGGGGAAAACTCCCTCATGATAAAAAACCACCAAACATTTTTCTAATCAGTTCTTTAATATTCAACCCCAACTGAAAAGAAAGCTATAACTTTCTAGAACTATAGAGGATATTCCCAAGTGAATCCCAATTCCCCAAACATAACTACAAATAACCCTTTAACAATACTTACCTTTTCATGCAAGGGAGGATCAATGTAGAAATAATAGAATTGAATATAAATATGTGCTACACGGAATTTCTACCATTGATGCTACCAAATATTTAAGAATTTTATCCAACTTTTGTGCCTTAATGACAGCACAAATTAATACATACCCTAGATATACCTAACATACCCCATATATAGTCCTCAAAATGATAACCCAATACTAGATTTAAACATACACCATAACAGACTTATAGTAGCCCTTATAACTAGCCCTAATCCTTAACTACACGAGACTCAAAGACTGCCCTAGAAGACTTGAGAGTCTGACCTTCTATACTCAGCCCTCAACAATTAAGAGATTTTTACAACATACCACAGTTCTGAGTCTTGTACTATGCTATAATAATTACTATAACATACCTATAACACAATAGAATGACTATTACAACATACTAGAATGACTACTAGAAAATTCTTATGCTAGAATGACTTATTTAAATATACCAGAACAAACCTATACGACCAAGATGCATAAGGAAACAAACCACAATATGAACTTAAAATAGTCTAGCTGGTCTTGAAACCTAGGTCTGAGTTTATTCTATGAAAAATGATCAAGGTGTAATATTTTCCCTTTGTTATGGTAGATAGAAAATTATCTTTCTTCCCTTCAAATATGCACAAGGTAATGATCTTCAATCCCCTTCTAAAATTTTCATAAGGAATGTGTGCTTCAGATGGCCCTTCGAGATTTACACATAAATTTGTAATTAAAATTCTAATCTTTAGAAGATGGTACTAATTCCTCATTTCCTTTGAGAACTTAGAAATGTTCCAAACCAGACATCAATTGAACCTTAATCTCCCCGCAACAAATCATGCATTAGAAGCTAATGAGGACCGAAAATTTTTAGAGTATTCCTTGATATTATATCTCTTCACTTATTCGTTAGGGAGAGAATTTGGTCACCTTTTATAAACCTACAAGGGGTCTTGAAAGTGTACGTTGGAGAATACAAGGGGTTTATGAGATATGTGTTGAAAATTAATGGGGTTTGAAACAAATATGTCCGAAGAATCTTAAGAAAGGTAGGTCAGCAGCCTTAAGGAGAATTAATGAGGTTATTATTATTATGTTTTTGTTATTTTAAGACACTCCCTAAATCAATATCCTTAAATAAATAAATGCCCTTTAATAATTAATAAATAGTAATAAATAACCGTTAAAAACCATATTAAATATTTTCAATTCCAGCAGAAATTTGAAATTAATGGTTGGCTTAGTACATAATACATATGGTCCCACCTAGTTGTGAAGTCAACAATTGATTTACTGCCTTTGGTTCTTGAAGTTATTCAACTTATGCGTGGTGATATTACGGTGATAAACAATGTCATATATTGAGAAATGTAGGAGGAGGCTTCATGTCACTACCCCCTGGGGTTTTAGCCCACAAAACTGGGTATTCAATTTCAAACTCAAATTTCTCTCAAATGAGAGGGAACGATAGGGCGTAACATATATCAATAGAAACATCTTATCTAGGAGAATCTATCTAGAAGTATCCCAACACTAGATTCCATGAATTTCCATGTCAAATTTGTCGTCAAATATCAGGGTAGTTCTTGGTGGTGTTTGGGTTGACATCAATGAAAACCAACTATCAACAATATCCCCCTATGAAATTGATGGAAACAGAAGTACTCCCCCTACGATCATAGCTCCCCTTAAGACCTTGATTCTAACCTTCCTAATACTTTTTATCCCCCTTTGACATCAAAGGGAAAGGGTAACTCCCCCTAACAACCTTCCTCTCCTGCAGACTTATAATATACCTCAATTCTCCCTGTCTACTTGAATAGATAAAAGAATATCCTAACGGGAACTTGGAATAAGCCCAAGATTTTGGTGAAGATACTCAAATTCCTCATGCGGTAAAGGTTTGGTAAAGATGTTAGCAATTTTTTCTTTCGTCCCAATGTATTCAACTTGAAGTTTTTCTCGGAAACTTATTCTCTAACAAAAATGTACTTTATTGGAATGTGTTTCATTTTTGAATGCATCACAATATTCCTGGAAATACTGATGGTGCTAGTTTTATTGAAGAATATCATAATGGGCTCATAAAACTTCACTCGAGTATCCTACAAGGTTTTCTTCATCTAGAGGACATGCGTACAACATTTTTTTGTTTCTATGTATTCTGATTCTCCTATGGACAAGGAGATTGAAAATTTATTCTTCTTAACCACAAATAAGGACAACCACCTAGGTAAAAGGATTCTCCACTAATTGTTCTTAAAATCATCAACACTTCCTACCCAATCAACATTTGTGTATGTTGTAATAGTTAACTTATTTCCTTTATGATACCATAGTCCATATTCTGTAGTTCCCTTGAGATATCAGATGACCCTTTTTACTACAATGGCATGAGATTATTTTGGTGCTTCTTGGAATCAAACTACTTGTCTGAATTCCTGCATCACATATGTTTTGTATCCATAAATAAATCATTCATGCTTTTTTTGAAACTTGTTAGTTTCGAAATGCTTTACCTTAATGCTTGCTTGAGATATTGTGCTTCATACGAATTGCTACTGTTGATTCTATCTGTCAATATGAATTAACTTTTCCCACCATTGAAATTGTCCATAATATTCCTTTATGTCAATGTTTGATCTTCAAATGTGCTAATGTGACTTCTTAGACTCCCCTTTCACAATATTTGAGGAGTCATCATGCTATATATCACTAGTACATTTGGCGGAAATTCTAACACTTTTGACCAAATGTCTGAAATTTCCCCAAAATTTATAAATTTTTCAAATCCCACCCACAACTGTCGCTATATACCAATGTTTGGAGACAAGTGTCGGTATTGCGACACATAGAAGTTAGTGTCAGTCTTGCGACGTTTGTAGCAAAGCGTCGGAATTGCGATAGTTTGGGAAAAATCATCGGAATTGCGACAGATTAGAGCTATGTGTCGCTATTGCGACGTTTGGAGGAAAACGTCGCTATTGCGACAGTTTTGGCAAAAGCGTCTCTATTGCGACAGTTTCGAAACAATCGTTGCTATTGCGACAGCTTGGGCTAAGTGTCGCTCTTGTGACGGTTTGGGCTAAGTGTCACTCTTGTGACAGTTTGGGCTAAGTGTCACTATAGCGATGGTTTGTAAATTAATTTCTTTGGACTCTCCTTTAATAAATAATAATCTAACTTGGGTCCCCTTTTTGAATGGTTGGAGCAACATAATAAGATATCTTTAGTTGACATATCACATTGTGATGAAGATGGAATTTGGTTATGATGGGACTTCTAAGGAGTTTCATAAAATATTAAAGACGTGATGCGCTCACTCCTTGGTTCACTTTTAATGTGTGCCCCCAACCACGGTTAGACACGCCATGTCGCGCAGTGTGAGGTTGCTCACCCGGGCGCGTTCAGGTCGAGCCATTTCATTCGAGGGCGCCCGTATCAGTTTTGCTAAGTTGTGACTACCTGGGTGCCTTTTGCACGTTCGGGTGGCCCGTTTTCTGTTTTCTCCCTTGTGGCATCATTCGTTCGGGCGCGCCATGTCGCGCCGTATGAGGTCACCCGACCGGGCGCATTCGGGTCGGGTCGTTTCGTTCGAGGGTGCCCGTATCAGTTTTGCTAAGTTGTGACCACCCGGGTCACTTGTGCACGTTTGGTCGGCCCATTTGTCATTTTCTCCCTTGTGGCATCATTCGGTCGGGCATGCCGTGTCACGCCGTGTGAGGTCACCCGACCGGGCGCGTTCGGGTCGTGTCAGGCCATTTCATTCGAGGGTGCACGTATTAGTTTTGCTAAGTTGTGACCGCCCGGGTGCCTTGTGAACGTTTGGGCGGCCTGTTTGCTATTTTCTCCCTTGTGGCATCGTTCAGTCGAGCGCGCCATGTCGCGCCGTGTGAGGTTGCCCGACCAGGTGCGTTCAGGTGGAGCCGTTTCATTCGAGGGCGCCCGTATCAGTTTTGCTAAGTTGTGACCACCCGGGTGCCTTGTGCACATTTAGGTGCCTCGTTTTCCATTTTCTCCCTTATGGCATCGTTCGGTTGGGCACGCCGTGTCGCGCCGTGTGAGGTCGCCCGACTGGGCACGTTTTGGTCAAGTCGGGTCGTTTCGTTCGAGGGCGCCCATATCAGTTTTGCTAACTTGTGACCACCTGGGTGCCTTGTTCACGTTTGGGTGGCCCGTTTTCCATTTGCTCCCTTGTGGCATCAATCACTAGGGCACGCTGTTTCGCGCCTTGTGAGGTCGCCTGACTGGGCACGTTCGAGTCAGGTTTTTTCGTTCAAGGGTGCCCGTATCAGTTTTGCTAAGTTGTGACAACCCGAGTCCCTTGTGTAAGTTCGGGCGGCCCATTTTCCATTTTCTCCCTTGTGGCATCGTTCGGTCGGGCACGCGTGTTGCGCAGTGTGAGGTCGCCCGACCGGGCACGTTCAGGTCAGGCCATTTCGTTCGAGGGCGCCGTATCATTTTTGCTAAGTTGTGACCGCCCGGGTGCCTTGTGCACGTTCGGGTGGCCTGTTTTCCATTTTCTCCCTTGTGGCATCGTTCGGTCGGGCATGCTATGTCGCGTCATACTGTGAGGTCACCTGACCGGGCAAGTTCGGGTCGGGTTAGGCCGTTTTGTTCAAGGGTGCCCGTATCAATTTTGCTAAGTTGGGACTACCCGGGTGCCTTGTGCACGTTCGGGTGGCCTGTTTGTCATTTTCTCCCTTGTGGCATCATTCAGTCGGGCGCGCCATGTCGCGCCGTGTGAGGTCGCTCGACCAAGCGTGTTCGGGTTGGGTCAGCCTGTTTCGTTCGAGGGCGCTCGTATCAGTTTTGCTAAGTTGTGACCACTCGGGTGCCAGCTTGTGCACATTCGGGCAGCTTGTTTGTCGTTTTCTCCCTTGTGGCATTGTTCAGTCGGGCATGTCGTGTCGCACCGGTTGAGGTCGCCCGACCGGGCGCGTTCGGGCCGGGCCATTTTGTTCGAGGGCACCCGCGTATCAGTTTTGCTAAGTTGTGACCGCCCGTGTGCCTTGTGCACGTTTGGGTGGCCCGTTTGTCATTTTCTCTCTTGTGCAATCGTTCGTTTGGGCACGCTATGTTGCGTCGTGTGAGGTCACGGCACAATCGGGCACGTTTGTGTCGATTCGTTTCATTCAAGGGCACCCGTATCAGTTTTTCTAAGTTGTGACAGCTCAGGTGCCTTATGCACGTTCGGGCGGGCAGTTTGCCGTTTGCTCCCCTGTGGCATCGTTCAATTGGGCATGTCATGTCGCGCAGTGTGAGGTCATCTGACTGGGTGCCCAAGTATTAGTTTTGCTAAGTTGTGACCACTCAGGTGCCTTGTAGACGTTCGGGCGCGCCGTGTCGCACCATGTGAGGTTGCGGCTCGATCAAGCGCATTCGTGTTGGGTCGTTTCATTCGACGGTGTATGTATCAATTTTGTTAAGTGGTGACCAGCTGAGTGCCTTGTGCACATTTGAGGAGCCCATTTTCCATTTTATCCCTTGTGGCATCGTTCGGTCGAGCGCACCATGTCGCGACGTGTGAGGGCACCCGACCAAGCGCATTCGGGTCACGATGTTTTGTCCGAGGGTGCCCGTATAACTTTTGCTAAGTTGTGACCGCCCGGGTGCCAGCTTGTGCAAATTTTGGTGGCCCGTTTGTCGTTTCCTCCCTTGTGGCATCGTTCGGTCGGGCGTGTCGTGTCGCGCCGGTTGAGGTCGCCCGACCGAGCGCATTCGGGTCGGGCCGTTTCGTTCGAGGGCGCCCGCGTATCAGTTTTGCTAAGTTGTGACCGCCCATGTGCCTTGTGCACGTTCGAGCAGCCTGTTTGTCCTTTTCTCCCTTGTGGCATTGTTCATTCGGGCGTGTTCGGGTTGGGCCATTTCGTTCTAGGATGCCCGTATCAGTTTTGCTAAGTTGTGACCGCTCGAGTGTCGTGTGCACATTCGGGTGGCCCATTTTCCATTTGCTCCCTTGTGGCATCGTTCGGTCGGGCACGCCATGTCGCGTCATGTGAGGTCGTCCGACCGAGCGTGTTCAGGTCGGGTCATTTTGTTCGAGGGCACCCGTATCAGTTTTTTTAAGTTGTGACCACCCAGGTGTCTTGTGCACATTCGGGTAGCCCGTTTTCCGTTTTCTCCCTTGTGGCATCGTTCGGTTGGGCACACCGTGTTGCGCCATGTGAGGGTGCCCGACCAAGTGTGTTCAGGTTGATTTGTTTCGTTCGAGGGCGTCTGTATCAATTTTTCTAGGTTTTGACTGCTCGAGTGCCAGCTTGTGCACATTCGAGCAGCTCGTTTTTTGTTTTCTCCCTTGTGGCATCGTTCGGTCGGGCGTGTCGTGTCGTGCCGGTTGAGGCCGCCCGACTAGGCGTGTCCAGGTCAGGCCGTTTCGTTCGAGGGCACCCACGTATCAGTTTTTCTAAGTTGTGACCGCTCGAGTGCCTTGTGCATGTTCGGGTGGCCCATTTTTCATTTGCTCCCTTGTGGCATCATTCGTTCAGGCGCGCCATGTCACGCCATGTGAGGTCACGACCCGATCGGGCGCATTCAGGTCGAGTCATTTCGTTCGAGGGTGCCCGTATCAGTTTTGCTAAGTTGTGACTGCCTGGGTGCCTTGTGCACGTTCGGGCGGACCATTTTCCATTTTCTCCCTTGTGGCATCGTTCGGTCGGGCGCGCTGTGTCGCGCCGTGTGAGGGCGCTTGACCAAGCGTGTTCGGGTCGTGCTATTTCGTTCGAGGGTGCCCGTATCAGTTTTGCTAAGTTGTGACCGCTCAGGTGCCAAATTGTGCACATTCAGGTGGCCCATTTTCCATTTTCTCCCTTGTGGCATCGTTCGGTCGAGTGCACCGTGTCGCGCCAGTGAGGGCACCCGACTAAGCGCGTTCGGGTTGCGCTGTTTTTTTTTAGGGTGCCCATATTAGTTTTGCTAAGTTCTGACTACTCTAGTGCCTTATGCACATTCGGGTGGCCCGTTTGCCGTTTTCTCCCTTGTGTCATTGTTTGGTCGGGCACACCGTGTCACACCGTGTGAGGTTGTCCGACCAAGCGCGTTCAGGTCGGGCCGTTTTGTTTGAGGGTGCCTGTATCAGTTTTGTTAAGTTGTGACTGCCCGGGTGCCTTGTGCACATTCGGGCGGCCTGTTTGTCATTTTATCCCTTGTGGCATCGTTCGGTCGGGTGCACCATGTCGCGTCGTGTGAGGGTGCCCGACCAAGTGCATTCAGGTCACGTTGTTTCGTTCGAGGGTGCCCATATCAGTTTTTCTAAGTTGTGATCGCCTGGGTGCCAGCTTGTGCACATTCAGGCGGCCCGTTTGTCGTTTTCTCCCTTGTGGCATCGTTCGGTCGGGCGTGTCGTGTCCTGTCAGTTGAGGTCGCCCGACTGGGCGCGTTCGGGTCAGGCCGTTTCGTTCGAGGGCACCCGCGTATCAGTTTTTCTAAGTTGTGACCACCCAGGTGCCTTGTGCACGTTCGGGCAACCCGTTTGTAATTTTCTCCCTTGTGGCATCATTCGTTCAGGTGCGCCATGTCACGCTGTACGAGGTCACGGCCGGATCGGGTGCGTTCGTGTCGGGCCATTTCGTTCGAGGGCACTCGTATCAGTTTTGCTAAGTTGTGACCTCTCGGGTGCCTTGTGCATGTTCGGGCGTCCTGTTTTCCATTTTCTCCCTTGTGAAATTGTTCGGTCAAGCATGCCGTGTCGCGCCGTGTGCTGTCGTCCAATCGGGCGCGTTCAGGTCGGGCCATTTCGTTCGAGGGCGACCGTATCAGTTTTTTTAAGTTATGAATGCCCGAGTGCCTTGTGCACATTCGGGTGGCCCATTTGCTATTTGCTCCCTTGTGGCATTGTTCGGTCGGGCGCACCATGTGAGGGCACCCAACCAAGCGCATTTGGGTTGCACTATTTCATTCAAAGGAGCCCGTATCAGTTTTGCTAAGTTTTGACCGCCCGGGTGCCAGCTTATGCACATTCGAGCGGCTTGTTTTCCGTTTTCTCCCTTGTGGCATAGTTTGGTCGGGCGTGTCATGTCACGCTAGTTGAGGTCACTCGACTAGGCGTGTTCGGGTCGGGCCATTTCGTTCGAGGGTGCTCGCGTATCAGCTTTGCTAAGTTATGATCGCCCGGGTGCCTTGTGCACGTTCGGGCGGCCTGTTTTGCGTTTTATCCCTTGAGTCATCATTCAGGCACGACGTGTCATGCCATGTGAGGTCGGGGCCCGATCAGGCATGTTTGGGTCGAGCCGTTTCATTCAAGGGCGCCCGTATCAATTTTTCTAAGCTGTGACCACTCGAGTGCCTTGTGCACATTCAGATGGCCTGTTTTCAATTTTCTCCCTTGTGGCATTGTTCGGTCAGGTGCGCCGTGTGAGGGCGCCCGACCAAGCGTGTTCGGGTAGAGCTGTTTTGTTCGAGGGCGCTCGTATCAGTTTTGCTAAGTTGTGACTGCCCGGGTGCCAACTTATGCACATTCGTGCGGCCCGTTTTCCATTTTCTCCCTTGTGGCATCGTTCGATCGGGTGCACCATGTCACACCGTGCGAGGGCGCCCGACCAAGCGCGTTTGGGTTGTGATGTTTTGTTCGAGGGTGCCCATATCAGGTTTGCTAAGTTGTGACCGCCCGGGTGCGTTGTGCACGTTCAGGTGTCCCGTTTGCCATTTTCTCCCATGTGGCATCATTTAGCCGGGCATGTCGTGTCTTGCTGTGTGAGGTCGCCCGACCGGGCGCGTTCGGGTCGACCCGTTTCATTTGAGGGCACCCGTATCAGTTTTGGTAAGTTGTGACCGCCCGAGTGCATTGTGCACATTTGAGCGGCCTGTTTTCCATTTTCTCCCATGTGGCATCGTTCAGTCGGGTGCGCCGTGTCGCGCCTTGTGATCAGGTCGCCCAACCGGGCGCGTTCGGGTCAGGCCGTTTCGTTCGAGGGTGCCCATATCAGTTTTGTTAAGTTATGACTGCCCGAGTGCCTTGTGCACGTTCGGGCGGCCCGTTTTCCGTTTGCTCCCTTGTGGCATCATTCGGTCGGGCGCGCTGTGTCGCGCCGTGTGAGGGCACCCAACCAAGCACGTTTGGGTTGCGTTGTTTCATTCGAGGGTGCCCGTATCAGTTTGGCGAAGTTGTGACCACCCGAGTGCTAGCTTATGCACATTTGGGCAGCCCGTTTGCTATTTTCTCCCTTGTGGCATCATTCGGTCGGGCGTGTCGCATGTACCCTTAATCGCTAACCCCTTAAACCCTATTTCCCAACTGGCCTAACCCATTTAACCCCCTAAAACCGTAACCCATTTAACCCCCTACCCTAATCCTTAACCCCAAAAATGCTTAACTACTAAATCCCCTAACCTCCCTAAACTTCTAAACCCCTATAACCCATTTAAACCCCTAAACCCTAAACCTCTAACCCATTAACCCCTTAACCCCTAACCCCTAGCTAAAATCCTTAATTGCTAAATCCCTTAAGCCCCTAAACCTCTAAATGCACGCCTAACCCATTTAACCCCCTAAACCCCTAAAACCCTAACCCTTTTAACCCCCTAAACCCTAGCCCCATTAACCCATAACGACCCCTAACCCTTAAAATCCTTAACTGCTAAATCCACTAACCCCCTAAACCTCTAAAACCCTAACCCATTTAACCCCCTAAACCCCAAACATCTAACCCCTAAACCCCTTAACCCCTTGATCTGCTAGGGGTTGGTTACCTTGATATTAACGGTGGTGTATTCATACTCCTTTTGAATAACCAATAAAGGGTCAAGAAAATTGACCAATATGTTGTCAAGTTTTATCTTATCCATCTCTAGGGTAAGCTTCTTTTCAGCTAACTCCACTTCTTTTGATCTTAATTTTACAAATTGCTTCCTTCTCTCATATGATACCTAAGCCTTTTCCTTTATCTTCCCTTCTAATTCTGTAATAGTTTCATAGTGATGCCAGCCAACGTCTTTGGAAAGCCTTCCTAGCAGACAATACTTGTGACCTGGCTAAAGCCTCAACACTTTCAGAGCATCTGGAATGACCGTTCTCTTCCCCTAACCCCTAAGCCCTGAATCCATAATCCCTTAACCACTAAATCATTATTCACCTAACCCCTAACTGCGCCTAAATCCCCTAACCCCTAAGCTCCCAATCCCTAATCCCTTAACCACTAACTCATAATTAATATTCCCCTAACCCCTAAATTCGCTTAAATCCACCCTAAACCCTAACCCCCAAATCCCTAACCGTTTAACCTCCAAATCCATAACCGTTTAATGGATCTAGGAATTGCACTACTCTTGGGATTTTCCCATTTCCCTGGAGTCATCTCCTAGGACACATTTGACAAAGATCAAAGCCCCTTGTAATACTTCAGATATTTTATAAATATCTTTACCACACCTAATATGGAATAACACTTCTTCATTGAGTTAAATAAGTGTTGGGCACAACATGATCTATCTTGCTGCAGCCCTAGGACCCTCCACACAGTCACCAAACAGGCCCTTAAAGGGTTGCGGCACACATCAGGAGGCCTCCTACCTTGCCACGCTGCACTCTAGCTTCCCTCTATTAAAACATATTATCAAATACTAATCATGCCTATTCTATGTCGAAACATTTGGTATATAGGTAAACAAGAGGATTATCCACAAATATATTTGAGTCCAACCTAACTTTAATGATGATGATATATTGGAACTGCATCGTAAACTAGCACATGCTGCAAAATTAGTGGAAAAGGTGAAATTATCGAGTGTCATCCCATTATGTTGCATCTAATTGAACAGTTTCAACGAATACTCACGAAGACCATTGTGAGCATATTATTCATCATAGATAAGACCTTAACATGCTAATACTTCAACATAGCTGACATTTCTATATTCGACCCCTGAGCAACATAGCTAACATTTCTATATCAAACCTCCCAGCATCAAATTTTTTAAATATGGATAATTCACTAGTGTTAACCATATGCCAAAATAAAGGGTAACACAAGCTCCAAATAATTAGATATGTTCTCAATATGCAAGGATATTTGCTGAGTGTGTTACATGAATAAAAAACCTTGCATATTGAGCATGTTACATGAATAAACAACTCCTATGATTCTTGATCATGGTTGCAAATGCAATATTTAAAATACAACATAATTTAATAGTGTAAAGTTTAAAACTCCTTTCAAAAAGCATGATGATTTAGTAGGGTAGAAGGATTAATATATGAAAAAATTAGTCCATTATTTACTCATATAATTTTAATTGCTTCTAAAAATATATATGTTTTATTTTTTTTATTGTAAATATTTTTAAACAATCAAAATAAACGAACATTTAATTATTTAGAAATTATTTTAATTATGATCATTATTAAAAAATATATATTTTTAAATTAATTTGAGTGGCTTTAAAAAAACACACGTGTTTCATTTCAAAATGTCAAAAATTTTCAAATATCAAAAGTTTTAATTTCCCTCGCTCATTTCCCTCTGGTTTCATGCTTTGTCCAAGGAAGGAGGGAGGATGTGGCCATACTGTCGCCGGTTTTGAGGAAGGATGCAGCCATACTACTGCAGGTTTGGAGGAAGGATGCGAGAGATTAGTGCCCCAAGCCATGCACATGGATTTGGAGCCTGGCACCATGGACAATGTGAGGATCTTTGCATTTCTCTCAACTCCACAACTCCAAAAACAGGTACTATTATGCAGGTAGAATTTTGCAGGTTGGCATTTTAGATTTTTTTTAGGATCTTATCTCATGGCTCTGCTTGTAATTTGTTCTATTGGGACTAGATTTGGTGGCATATTCAGAGCATTAATAAAATGAAAATATGCACATTTTTGGAGTCTATACCCATTTTGGTTATCAGTGTCTTGGAAGGATTTTCTATATGCAACCCATTACCAACCCGATATAATTAAAAAAATGCACAATGGCCTTTTTGGGAGCTTATAAGCATGATCCAGGTGTCTTTTCCTTGGATTTGTCTCTCCAGGGAAACAATACCCAGCTACAATCTCAATCCAGTTTCCCAGACAATGTATTTTATCTCTTAGGTATGAACAGAACCAGCATCTTGTGCTGAAGCGCTCGGGATTCAGTCCTGAGAATAGTACCCGGAATCAGACTGATTCGTTCCTGGGTATGGTGCCCATATTTCATATATATGGGCTTGCAGCTTTTTCTTGTGTGTTTCTTGGATCTGGATCGACCATTTTTGTGCTGTATAAGTTTTATCTCATGGAGATTTTTCGATTGATTGAGAACTACAGAATCACCTATTTTCCTCTTGTGCCTCCCATCCTGTGGGCTACGAAAAAAGTCGATATTTCAAAGAAATATGATTTGAGTTATTTTCACACTGTTATATGTAGTGTAGCTCCCGTGATCAAGGAGTCTACAAAGGAGTCTATGTACTTTGCACAATTTTATGTGCATATACCTTTAAGATCATACCAACGATATCACATCTCACCGAACTTGAGACGCTTTAGCTATGCAATTTTTCCTCTATTTCCTTAAATCTGTTTAGGTTGTATGATCTTATTTTCATAGGGAAAATGGGCCATGGAGACTTCTTCGATTTCTGCACGATCCAAACAACCCTGTGCAAATATGGTAGCCAACCTCCCGCATAACCACCTTATTCTCACAAACAATGGCATGAGATGTGGAATTTTATATGCTCCAAATACTTTGATGAATGTTTCTTGAGGTGATGCAAATACATTTGTAACATATACTATGGATTCCCTAGCCTTATCTATCATGCAGGGTGCCACTATGCCAAACAACATCTGATATAATACTAATATGAAGATCTCAGTTACTCTCACATGCATTCCCCTATAACTAGTATCCCACAATATCTTGCAATATATGTGGACTGGAGGTATTTATTTAGCATAAGTCCACTTCCATCCTAGACCTGCGAACTCATTTTTAGAATATATACCATCAAAAAAATATGAGGACATATAAAACTCTGGTTGCTCACCTTGTGCCATTTTCTTCACCTTTGTAACACATTTATGAAATTGTTGAGCTATGAGGTTGGGCCAACTGAAAAATGGTTCCCTTGGTGGAGCATGGGTGTACCATATCGACCCATCCTTCCTCAAAAAAAATATACATTCTAACTCTCATACAACCTGCAACACATAGTCATTAAATATCGGTGCATTTTCTTCAATGCTTTGGTTTTGTAAATACTATCAGGATTTTGGGAAAATTTGCTCAACTCTTGCCACCAAGTTTTGAGAATATCTTTCATGGATTTCCCATAGCCAACATAGAATCTTGAGTAGAGATACTCTTTAGGTTTTGGGAGCATATAGTAAATATTATGGTCATGAGGTTGATATGTGGTAAGCACTTCTAATGATCATGCTTTGAGATTCAATGCATTGCAATATCCATCCTAAGGTCTCTACGCAAGGTAGCACTAGATAATGGCATGAAACTCTATGGAATATAGACCACTTAACATTTATCCATGCCCCAAATAACTATCATAAAACCTGCAACACATAGCCATTAAATATCGGTGCATTTTCTTCAATTCTTTGGTTTTGTAAATACTGTCAAAATTTTGGGAAAATTTGCTCAACTCTTGCCACCAAGTTTTGATAATATCTTCCATGGATTTCCCATAGCCAACATAGAATCTTGAATAGAGATATTCTTCAGGCTTTGGGAGAATATAGTACATATTATGGTCATGAGGTTGATATGTGGTAAGCACTTATAATAGTTGTTTGGTCTATTCTACTATTGTAGGTTAGGCTTTCATTTCTTGTCAACCAAAGTAGGTAAGCTTAGAGATACTTCTCTAATATATATAGACCTAAAAGGATTTAATTTTCTGAATGAGGGTTTCTTGTAGCAGGATCCAATACCATTTTAAAAGAGATTTCCCTTTGGTTCCTTACACACTTAAACACCTCTCCAATTAAAACAGATCTATATTCCTAAAAATAGAGTACTTATGGTTGTCTGAGATTCTAGTCCTTTTACAAGGTTTCAGGTCACAGAATCTCTTCCAATTTCTTAGATTAACACACTAAAAGCAATTAGCTAATTATGATGGTTTGTTTGAGATCTTAGTCCACTTACAAGGACTCAACTCACATAGTCTCTTTCAAATCAACACACTTAAATAAAACTCATTTAAAAACAGATATCAAGGTAATAATTTCGAATTCAATCAATAATTAAATCCTCTTACAAGGTTTACTCATTAATATAGTAATTGAATTTTTAAATTATAACCATGAACATAAAGAAGAAATGATAATTGAAACAATAAACACACTTCTAATCAATATTCTTGAACTTACAACATTAGAATTAAGTTAAAATGTACTATCTTATCTGAATATGCAGATGTAAAGGAAAACATAAAGAAAGTGTACCAGCACTGCATGGGGGCCCTCCACACATTGCAAGCACACTTGGAGTAACTTAAAATGGAGAAAATGCTAGTCTATAACACCATGAAGAACTGAATCTCTATCTCTATTGAAGTCTGGAAATCGATTACATAAAAACAGAGTTTGAAGCTTGGCACATAAATCTCATGTCTTTGTATGTCTCTCTCTACGTATTAACTAGCCTTCAATATCTTTTCCTCTAACTATTTATCATGAATTAAATAAAAAAAGGAGGATATTCTCGTTCCTCAAAAGCCTAAATAACTTCCAAAAGAATTCGAATTGGTTTAAATCACTAAATACAAGAAAAATATCAAGCCTGTTCATTTATGATTCAAGATTTTTTTGCTGAAATGGCTGGGTTTTACCAGCGTTGACCGGCTACTTAGGAACTTCGAATCTGAGGTTGAATAGATTTTTCGCCATCCGTGTACATTCAAGATTAATCCCTCCTCCTTCTTTTTGGTCTACCTGTCACGCCACATGTCAGAACATAAAGCATTTACAGGAAGTTACCAGAACCTGTAATCTCTTGAAAAAATTTAGTTTTTAACACAAAAAATCCCAAAATTGATTTCAATGTAAAAATAACAATTATGATACTATATTAATCAGTTTCAATAGGATATAATGAATTTATGAAGGTTTAGTAAGGAAAATGGTGGATAATGATGAGATTTTTGGATAAAAAGATAGGCCATGAAATGATACCAACATCTCCCCCAAACACAAGACTTTGCATGTCCTCATGCTAACCTGATGAACTTCCTCTGTTTGCTGCTTTTGCTTCCTGCAATAAAACATCTACATTCTTCTGAGCTTGATATTCAGTCTTCATGTTCTTGTACTTTTCCTTGAGAGCTTTCTTCTTTCTATACCATTTTCCAGCCCATTTACAGATTTCAGTTTGATTGGCTTTGAGTTTTCTTACTTTCTTCTTCAATTTTTCATTTTTCCTTTGAATTTTCTTTCTTTGTTCTCTCAGTGCTTCATTATATTTCTTCACAACTCTTTCTAATACCTCTAATTCCCTGAGTTCTTGTTGCAAGTCTTCAATCTACCTCTCTAGTTGCTTCTGCTTTCTGTTTGAGGGTGCTTGCTATTTTTCTTCTTCCTTATTGCCTTCAATTTCCATTTCTTGTATATCTGCATCCTGTTCTGGCTGTACATCTTGGTTTGGTTGTAGGTCATAATTCTCTTGCATTGTCTTACCTTTCATCCTCCTGGATTTTCTTGTATGGGTGGTAAAATTTTGGTCTTTTGCAGCTCTCTTAGCATCTTCCTGTCTCATTTTTCTTGTTCTTACACTGCTACTAGGCTGGGCAATGGTGTTTGATGTGAATTCAGGAGTTTCATCATTTATTTCAATCGCATCAACTATGAATTCTGTACTCCCTTGTTTTTCACATTCTTCTTCATTAGTTTTGATTCCATTGGAGATTAAAAATCCCTTCCATGTCATCCCTGTATTTTGTAATTGAGATTCAATCAAAATTTTTATCAAACCAAAATGACATAAAATTTATTCCATATTACCTTTCTGCTTCTGAATAGTTTTTGACATTTTGGTTAAGCTCTATAAAAGGAAATAAGATAGACTATATCTGCCCTCATAGGTGATAAATTTTTTAAGGATATAGACCATTTCATCCCAGGGATGAATAAGCCAACTCCTAGGAACTCTTATTTTCCAATTTACTGAAGACACTCTTGATCTAGACATGAATTGTGTCCATGATTTTTCCTTGAATTGATTTTTTAAAGTATTTCTCACCCTATGGATGGATATCTATTATTTGGGCTATAGTGTCTTCTGAAACCCTGAAGGAAAGACTCCCTACTGTGGCTTTTTCTCCAGTGAACGAAGAATAAAATTGTTTTGTGACTTCTTCATTATACCCATTGAATTTTTCTAAGAAGGGTAGCCACTATTTTTCTCTTAATATTTTGACACAATCTTCATGAAATTTTGAACTATCAAACTTTTCTGGTACTACCCTATTTTCCATTAAAATCTCTTTGTTCTAACCCTGCCTTCTTATGCTCTGTTATTTTAAAAAAATTATTAACCAGGGTTTTTAACTGTTACCTCTTCTGTTGCGTTGTTCTGGCTGACCTTAAATTTCTGAGCTGACTTTGAATTTCTGAGTTGTCCTCGAATTTCTGGGCTGACCTTTTTGTTTTGGATAATCCTCAATGCCTATGTTTTCTCCTGTTTTCCAACCAACATATCCTGGTAGCTGGATACCTATATTCTTGGCATTTCTATTTTAAACCACAGAGCTCGAACTTAATCAACCTTAATTCGTACTTTTTTCTGACCTTTTTGAATGGAGAGTTTCAAAATTTTAGCCTATTATCATGAAAATAGGTTGATATGAATATGGGCGCAGATGATAGGGTCTAATTAGTAGAGCCCATAATATTGTTTGCAGGGTATGTAGTCATGGTTACAGAGAATACAGATCATGGTTGCAGAGGATACAAGTCGTGTTGGAATGGAATGATAGCTACAGTGAATATATTCATTGGCAGTGTATCTGTCTAGTAAAGGTCGTGGAGATCGTTTGTACTGGCTGACAGTCAGAATGAATTGAAATCGATTGAAAGCAGTCTTGTTAAACAAATGTCTTCTCATTTGGTGTCTAATAAGGATGCGGAGAGGCCTTATAGACTGTTGGTACATTGATGGTAGTGGTTGATTTGAAAGGCTTATGAAAAGGTTTAAGGGTATAGCCAACATAGAAATAGGCTAAGGTTTATAGTGGTGAGATATAGAACTAGTGGTAGTATCAAGATAGATATGAGTATGTAGAGAGATAGGCTAAGGTTTAAGTACCATTTTGATATAGAGATGGCATATAAAACCATTAGTCATATAGGATAGCTTATAGGTGCCATGGTTTTTAAGAGTGATAGCATAGATTAAGATGCTTAGGGGTAATGGTATAGGTCGATATGGGTTATGAAATTGATATTAATAAGTAACCATGAATTAATTATTTAACACTAAAATAATCATAGGAATTTAAGTATTAAAAACAAAAATCTCACAGTCCTTTACACTTGCTGGTTGATATAATCCTGATTTTTCTTCTTCACAGGTGTAACTGGTTGGCTTTGTGCAGGTTTGATTGGTCTTTGTCTTCTAAGCAAGCCCCTTGAGAATGAGCATACACAAGTCCCTTGAAATCTGAAAAGTCATGTTGATGCAACTTCTATCCTTTTTAGTGTTGTAGAACATATTGATGCAACCATGTTTAAATTTTGATAGGAAACCTTTGAAAATTGTTGATGCAGCCTTGAAATATGTTGATGCTACCTTGTGTGCCATTGATGCAGTCTTTGAACAGGTCCCTCTGTTGTTTCCTTGTGTGTCATTGATGCAGCCTTTGAACAGGTCCCAATCACAATGCGCTAGCACTTGGTTATAAGCACATATGCTTGGCTTAAGGATATAGATTGAACAACCAATGTGCTAAGACCGATGATTGGTATATTTAATTTTTATAAGACCGAAAAATTAGCTAAGTCACCTATTTTTATTTATGAGCTTAGTGTTAAGTTACAAGATTGTGATAAGACTTAGTGACTTATTTTTCATATACCAATCTAGCTTGTAAAGCTCGGTCCTGTGGAATTGAGCCCAAGAACACCTCAGACTTACCTTTGTGGAAGTAGAGTGGTGATAACACATATGTGGAGTATATTTGAAGGGTGAATTAGTGCTTCCTTGGAGTTCAGATAGAACACATCTGTAGAAGTGTATACCGGTGTTTATTTGAAGCTCAGGTAAGACAAATTTGTGGAGGATTAAAGATTAAATTATGGAGGGATCGATGATGTTGGAGGCATGAAAAATCAATAGTAAAACTTGAAGTGGTGACAACTGGAGGCTTGAAGTGGTGACAATTGGAGGCGAATTTTTTTTTTAAATATTTTTAACCAAGCGTCGGAAGATCGATGCCTTAGACGTTGGAAGAGAAACGTTAGTTTTTTTTAATATTTTGACATTTTCGTCGGAAGACCGATGCCTTACACGTCGGAAGAGCGACGTTAATTTTTTTAATATTTTTACTTTTTCGTCGGAAGACCAATGCTTTGATCGTCGGAAGAGCAACGTTTCTTTTTAAAATATTTTTAACTTTTTCATCGGTAAAGTGACATTAAATAAGCGTCGGATGCACGACGTTATAATCGTTGGATGCACGACATTCTAAACGTCGGATGATATTTCGTCGAAATTGCGACAGTTTGTAAAATGTCAGAATTAAACGTTGGAAGCCATAACTTCAGAATTGCGACGTTCTTTTGAAAACATGAAAGTGTCGGAAGAT
The DNA here is from genome assembly GCA_034641835.2 of Pinus albicaulis. Taxonomy (NCBI): domain Eukaryota; kingdom Viridiplantae; phylum Streptophyta; class Pinopsida; order Pinales; family Pinaceae; genus Pinus; species Pinus albicaulis. The sequence goes on along the minus strand of CM076578.1, from coordinate 1,372,906,292 downwards.
CGACAATTTGTGATCGTCAGAAGACTGACAATTGTGGTTCATCAGAAGACCGAATCTTATAAAACGTCGGAATAGCGACACATTGGAAAATGTCGGAAAAAGTGTCGGTATTTAGACACTTTGGCAAAGCGTCAGAATTGTGACATAATGGCTAACCACGTTTTGTCTAGCCTCAAGCTGTCGCTCTTGCGAATGTGTCTGAATAGCAACGACGTGGCCGTCGGAAATTGGGCCAAATTTTCTAGTGTATTATCCAAACTAATGTATTTCCCAACTCTTTGGCTAGATCATCCTGAACCTGGTCATTATCTAATCTACTTGTTGTTACCTCAAGATATTTGGTCTTTACAATGCCTGGAAGCATACTGTTGAAACTTTTTTATTTTCTTGGTCTTCTTGCATTTGTTGTTCTTTCTTGTACATGATGTTAAGGTTTTCATTCATGGAGCACTCCACCCTGTATTTGCAATCTTGAACTATGTTCTTATAGTTATGGCATTTTTAACATTCATATGAAGTAAACTTCATACTGTCAAAGTCATGGTGAAACATGTCTTATGATCATGCAAACCTCCTTCTAGAATACTTTCTTCAAGGATTTTGATTCCATTGATAATATATTTGATAATTGTACTTGTTATAAGTTTTAAAATCCTTAGGGTAAAAGTGCAAAGATGGGTAACACTTTTGTGAGAATAGGGGGTGGAAAACATTTTCCCTTAATAGTTTGGCCGAAAATTCATCAAATTTCGACTGAACTATTCCGAAGTTCAACCAAAATTTCGAAATTAGTTTGGTCGAACTCGTTCTACCGTTTACATTGAAGACGTACTAATGGAAATGGAAAACAGATTTTTGGCCAGAGATTAGATAACCGACAAATAAATTTTTGCTGAACTATTAATCCAACCGAACTAATAGTTCGACCGGAATTTTAAAATAGTTCGAATGAACTATTATTTTATAAATATATCGTCCAAAAACAATTGTGGTTTTCTTGTTCACATCTGTCTCATGCGACGAGGTACTGTTCGTTAATTTCTGTTGATTTGGTGTCTCGCGTGATTATTGTTCACATCTGTCTCGTGCGACGAGGTCTTGTTCGTTGATTTCTGTTGATTTGGTGTCTCACATGACGAGGTCCTGTTCGTTGATTTCTGTTGATTTGGTGTTTTGTTGATTTGCACCTTGACGCTGAGGTAAATTTTTTTAATTTTGTTATTTTCTGTAATTATTTTTTGCCGGGTTTTTTTTAATTTATTTTTTTTTGTTCGCAAGAATTTGGTTGTCTTCCACGACGTCTTCAGTGTCTTCAACGATCACTCGGGTTCATCTACAAATTTATGCTGCGACTTTTCGGGTATGTTCCTTTCTGGTTTATTGCTTCTGCTAAGAATTAAATGTTCATATCTCATATTAAAAGTAGTTAAATTAAATTTACTCAGGACTGACCTTCCGAGTCCAAATTTAAGTTAGTTGCTTCCTCATTAAAAAAATAACTTGCATGGAGCAGTTGAAACCTTCAATCTATGGAAGATATTGTTATGACATCCTATTAAATTAAACATTGATCTAGGAGCTATCGAAATGTTAGAATATTGTGATAGGTTTGTTAAGTTGTATTTTTAGTAAATTATCTTGATTTACCTCACTTAGAAGGTGGTGTTTAGGAAGTTATTGTTTTGCAATGTAAGTAAGTTGTAAGTGAGTTAGTATCTCTTATGTCCATCGAATCTAGTCATCCCATAGTTATATAGTGAGACACGTGGTGATGTATTTGCAGGTGAAGTGTGGTAGGCCTGAATTAATAGAATATTCAGTTGTGTTAAACTCTCTATTTTCTATCTCAGGATGCCTGCGTGGTTCAATTTCTCAAATTCGGGAAATATTATTCCTGCTTGAGAATGTTGTGGCTACAAAAATTACAGATTTCGAGTTTGGGTACATAATGTTTAATAGGCACCCCTGTTGTCATTCTCACGATAGGCAGTTTCACTTGTTATTTTATTTTTATTTTTTTATAATTGTGATATAACAGGCTAAGATTTTGCTCATAATTAATGGATGCAGGGATCAAGGCACTATCCAAATCACTCTCTTAAAATTGAAAAACAGACTCTAATCAATCAAGTCTGCAAATTTTTTAAATGCTTTGATATCAGTGTCTTAAAATTGAAAAACAGACTCCAATAAACCAGATCTGCAAATTTGTTAAATTCTTTGAAATCACTGTCTTAAAATTGAAAAACAGACTCCAATCAACCAGGTCTAAAAATTTGTCAAATTCTTTGAAAGTAGTCTCCAACGGAACATTTTTGAAGATGACTTGGGAATATCTTTCATGATTGTAGGTCCCCGCAACCAGAGCTCCCCTTTGTGGTTGGGGGGCATAGCTTTTCCAGTAGTTTTGTCCACCACTTTAGCTTCCAAATGAGCTATAAGCAAGCTTGTTGTTCCATAATGTCTACTTTCTTCATAGGTTACAGTCGAGGACCCTCCCCCATTAGACTCTGTCAAACCATAAACATGCATAACAATAAGTACCTTCAATCGAACTTATTATGGGTTGCTTAGTGGTTTCCAACCCTTATGATTATGTGAGGTGGTGTTTAAAACATGGGAATAAATTTTGTTTGCATGTGATGCTCACAGGCCATGGTTTCTTTTGTGGGTTATAGACGGTTTAGTTCTACCTCCTAAGATAAAATTTCTTAAAAACTTCCCTTTATTCCTTAAAGTCAAAATAGATCTATACTAAAGACTACTCTTTATACGTATTTCTACCATAAAAATTCTAGTGATAATTAATCACATATGTGTTAACATTAGCCATAAAAGTTTCCCATTGAAAGAAAAAGTGATTTGATAAAAAACATAGGTTTTAACCTTCTATAGTTTAATTGTTTCAAATATATTTTTAATAAAATGAAAAATAATCAAATTAAAACACATGCACATTAACATATAATTGTGATACTTTCCCTTCTTTCCAACTTAGTGGACATCCTTATAGAAAAATCCCTTTTAATGAAGAAAATATATCCATAGTGATCCACTAATATTTTTCCACAAAAAACTCTTCCATTTTGGACTTATATATCTCAAAACTATGCTCATTGAATTTATGCATCTATATATTTAAACTACTCAACTATTTTATTACACCATAGGAATTATTTCGATATATCTCCCATTTTAATGGGGTGTATCACATTTCGAGAAAAAACACAAATTAGTCATAAATGTTTCCCATTGAAACCAAAATTGTTTTGATACAAAACATAGGTTTTAACCAAGTACATAGGTAATTGTTTCAAATAGATTCTTAATTTAAAATGAAAAATATTCAATGTAAAACACATGCATTCTTATACACCCTTATGTCTACGTAAAGTAGTTTGAGTGATTCCACGGGTCCTCTACACTCTTCATAGGGTATAATTGGGACATGTAGTGTTAACTTCTACAAGTTCCATAGACAGAGTCTGTAAAGGGCTAGGTAGCCTCTAGATCTCATATTTTATGAAAGGTGACATATATAGTAAATGCCCCTACAATCAATCTCTGGAATAGATCTAAATAGAAGTTTTTCATTTTCATATCCATGGTCTCAAACAATGAGAGAGAGAAAAAACCTTTTATGTTCAATGTAAAACACATGCATTAACTTATAATTGTGATATTTTCCATTCTTTCCCACTTAGTGGACATTCTTCTAGAAAATTCCCTTTTAATGAAGCAGATAATCCATAGTGATCTATTGATATTTGTTCACAAACAACTCTTCCATTTTGGAATTTTATATATCAAAACTATACTCATTGAATTAATGCATCTATATTTTTAAACTACTTGAAACTATTTTATTACACCATAGGAATCATTTCGATATATCTCCCATTTTAATGCGGTGTATCACATTTCAAGAAAAACACATTAGCCATAAAATTTTCCCATTGAAACCAAAAGTGATTTGATACAAAACATAGGTTTTAACCTTCTATAGTTTAATTGCTTCAAATATATTTTTAATAAAATGAAAAATAATCAAATTAAAACACATGCACATTAACATATAATTGTGATACTTTCCCTTCTTTCCAACTTAGTGGACATCCTTCTAGAAAAATCCATTTTAATGAAGAAGATATATCCATAGTGATCCACTGATATTTGTTCACAAACAACTCTTCCATTTTGGACTTATATATCTCAAAACTATGCTCATTGAATTTATGCATCTATATCTTTAAACTACTCAATTATTTTATTACACCATAGGAATTCTTTCGATATATCTCCCATTTTAATGGGGTGTATCACATTTCGAGAAAAAACACAAATTAGCCATAAACGTTTCTCATTGAAACCAAAATTGTTTTGATACAAAACATAGGTTTTAACCAAGTACATAGGTAATTGTTTCAAAGATATTCTTAATTTAAAATGAAAAATATTCATTGTAAAACACATGCATTCTTATACACCCTTATGTCTACGTAAAGTAGTTTGAGCGATTGCACGGGTCCTCTACACTCTTCATAGGGTATAATTGGGACATGTAGTGTTAACTTCTACAAGTTCCATAGGCAGAGTCTGTAAAGGGCCAGGTAGCCTATGGATATCATCTTTTATGAAAGGTGAAATATATAGTAAACGCCCCTACAGTCAATCTTTGGAATAGATCTAAATAGAAGTTTTTCATTTTCATATCCATGGTCTCAAACAATGAGAGAGAGAAAAAACCTTTTATGTTCAATGCAAAACACATGCATTAACATATAATTGTGATATTTTCCATTCTTTCCCACTTAGTGGACATCCTTCTAGAAAAATTCCTTTTAATGAAGCAGATATATCCATAGTGATCTATTGATATTTGTTCACAAACAACTCTTCCATTTTGGACTTTTCTATATCAAAACTATACTCATTGAATTTATGCATCTATATTTTTAAACTACTTGAAACTATTTTATTACACCAGGTGGAATGTAGCTGATATATCTCCTGTGATTTAATTTTTAGCTATGTATCACATTTCGAGAAAAACACATTAGCCATAAAAGTTTCCCATTGAAACCAAAAGTGTTTTGATACAAAACATAGGTTTTAACCTTCTATAGTTTAATTGTTTCAAATATATTTTTAATAAAATGAAAAATAATCAAATTAAAACACATGCACATTAACATATAATTGTGATACTTTTCCTTCTTTCCAACTTAGTGGACATCCTTCTAGAAAAATCCCTTTTAATGAAGCAGATATATCCATAGTGATCCACTGATATTTGTTCACAAACAACTCTTCCATTTTGGGCTTATATATCTCAAACTATGCTCATTGAATTTAATCTTTAAACTACTCAACTATTTTATTACACCATAGGAATTATTTCGATATATCTCCCATTTTAATGGGGTGTATCACATTTTGAGAAAAAACACAAATTAGCTATAAACGTTTCCCATTGAAACCAAAATTGTTTTGATACAAAACATAGGTTTTAACCAAGTATATAGGTAATTGTTTCAAATAGATTCTTAATTTAAAATGAAAAATATTCAATGTAAAACACATGCTTCCTTATACACCCTTATGTCTACGTAAAGTATTTTGAGTGATTCCATGGGTCCTCTACACCCTTCATAGGGTATAATTGGGACATGTAGTGTTAACTTCTAAAAATTCTATTGGCAGAGTCTGTAAACGGCCAGGTAGCCTCTGCATCTCATCTTTCATGAAAGGTGACATATCTAGTAAATGCCCCTACTGTCAATCTCTGGAATAGATCTAAATAGAAGTTTTTCATTTTCATATCCATGGTCTCAAACAATGAGAGAGAGAAAAAAACCTTTTATATTCAATGTAAAGCACATGCATTAACATATAATTGTGATATTTTCCCTTCTTTCCCACTCAGTGGACATCCTTCTAGAAAAATCCCTTTTAATGAAGCAGATATATCCATAGTGGTCTACTGATATTTGTTCAAAAAAAACTCTTTCATTTTGGACTTTTATATCTCAAAACTATACTCATTGAATTTATGCATATATATTTTTAAACCACTTGAAACTATTTTATTACACCATAGGAATCATTTCGATATATCTCCGATTTTAATGGGGTGTATCACATTTCAAGAAAAACACGTTACCCATAAAATTTTCCCATTGAAACCAAAAGTGATTTGATACAAAACATAGGTTTTAACCTTCTATAGTTTAATTGTTTCAAATAGATTTTTAATAAAATGAAAAATAATCAAACTAAAACACATGCACTTTAACATATAATTGTGATACTTTCCCTTATTTCCAACTTAGTGGACATCCTTCTAGAAAAATCCCTTTTAATGAAGAAGATATATCCATAGTGATCCACTAGTATTTGTTCACAAACAACTCTTCCATTTTGGACTTATATATCTCAAAACTATGCTCATTGAATTTAATCTTTAAACTACTCAACTATTTTGTTACACCATAGGAATTATTTCAATATATATCCCATTTTAATGGGGTGTATCACATTTCGAGAAAAAACACAAATTAGCCATAAAAGTTTCCCATTGAAACCAAAAGTGTTTTGATATAAAACATAGGTTTTAACCAAGTATATAGGTAATTGTTTCAAATAGATTCTTAATTTAAAATGAAAAATATTCAATGTAAAACACATGCATTCTTATACACCCTTATGTCTACGTAAAGTAGTTTGAGTGATTCCACGGGTCCTCTACACCTTTCATAGGGTATAATTGGGACATGTAGTGTTAACTTCTACAAGTTCTATAGGAAGAGTCTGTAAAGGGCCAGGTAGCCTATAGATCTCATCTTTTATGAAAGGTGACATATCTAGTAAATTCCCCTACAGTCAATCTCTGTAACAAATCTAAATAGAATTTCTTCATTTAAATATCCATAAAACTCAACCAATTTAAGGAAAACTGTGTACATGTGTCATTTCTCCCATAAATTCTTAGGCAAAGTTTTTAAAGCATGTAGATGCCATGTTCGATTTCTCCTATTAACCTTAAAGAATGTTTTTTGTAAGTGCATAAAATAATTTTGCAAAGCATGTAAATGTCATTTCTCTCATGCTTTAAGGCCTAAAAATTGAACCTAAAGTGGCTGAACTCTCATAGAATTTTGAACTTCCATAGGATTTTACAGTCAATCTCTGTAACAGATCTAAATAGAAGTTCTTCATTTTAATATCCATAAACCTCAACCACTTTAAGGAAAAATGTGTACATGTGTCATTTCTCCCATAAATTCTTAGGCAAAGCACTTTAAGGCAAACTATGTACATGTGTCATTTCTCCCATAAATTCTTAGGCAAAGTTTTTAAAGCATGTAAATGTCATGTTGGCTTTCTCCCATTAACTCTACAACATGTTTTTTGTAAGTGCATTTAAAATAATTTTGCAAAGCATGTAAATGTCATTTCTCTCAAGATTTAAGGCAAAAATTGAACCTAAAGTGGCTGAATATACCGAGAAAGAACAACAAACAACGAGGCATATTATATTGGATTGATAGAAGGCTTGGGAACAACTATGAAGTATGGATCAAATGGAATTGTAGTTTTCACCAATTATGAACTTGTGTGCAACCAGATGAATGGTGTGTACCAAGTTAAGAAGGAGAGGCTAAAAGAACTGCATGGAATAGCAAACAACATTATTAGCCAATTTTAATTTTTTATTATAAGACATTATACAAATGTGAATAAGATGTATGCTAATCTATTGCGTGGGAAATGCCAATTCTGGATTCATTTATCAAAGATGAATTAATAGATGAATTAGAATTATACAAGGGAATGCCAATGCAAGATTCATCTCTCAAAGATGAATTAGTTCTGAGATGCTCTTCTTCAAAAATTCAATATTCATCTCTCAAAGATGAATTAGTTTTGAGAAGCTCTTCTTCAAAAATTCAAGATTCATCTCTCAAAGATGAATTAGTGTTGAGACACTCTCCTTCAAAATTAATTGATGGACATTGTAACATATCTTGGATATGTGTGTGTTGTATACTTATAAATGCGTCTTTTGTAATGACCATGTGATTTTTTCAATTATATACCAAGTGTGCTCCCACCACACCATGTAAAGCGCAACTTGGTGAACTTCACATTTGCAACAAGTTGTGAACTTCACATTTTTATAAAATTAAAATGCGGGGACTTCAACAAATTTTTGTTTAAATGGAGTTTGTTTAAAAGGAGTTTCACTTCTTTTTTAATGACAATGTGTTTTTTTCAATTTTATACCAAGTGTGCTCCCACCATGTAAAGTGCAATTTGGTGAACTTATCATTTTTATCATTTTTTTTTGCTTAAATTGAGTTTCACACATTAATTAGTGCTTTGAAAGTTGTGTTTTGCATAATTTTTGTACACTAAATTTCATTAATTTTCTGAAATTTATTTTGAATTTATTTTAAATTATTCATTTGAAAAAATAATTGTAAATGTCCACCGTAGATATATATATCATGGAGGATGAACGACGAAGATAAACATAATCCCATATCTCTATGAGAGGGGGGGATCAGGGATCATGGGATGTTCATGGTATTTAAATATAATCTTAAATCTCCATACATGTGGAATTGATTTGTTATCAAGCATGCCCATGGTTCACCCAGTCATGGTATGGTTCATGAAATTTAATCACTGAATATGTACGTGTATTTATATATATGAATGTATTTTTTAATTCATTATAATTTCGTATTTGTTTATGAAGCTTCTCTCTAGTCTCGAGAGATTGGTGGTCGTTCAAATCCCCTTAGAGGGCCATCAATAAGTAATAGCAGGCTGCGTGAAGGTGGTGATATTTATTCACCCAGAGGTCAATCAACGGCTGGTGGTGTTGGTTCTCAGAAGGGTCATTCTGGTTCTCAACAGTTTCAGGGTGGGGAAGATGCTAGCCAACCATGTCGAGGTTGCCATCAATTTGAATATTTTTTTCATTCATTTGTACAAATTGTTTTACAAGTTTTTTTTCTAATATACAAAATTTTATGTATTGATGCAGAGGCTGAAAATGCTCCAAATGTTGGTCAAAAAAGATGCAGGGCAGAACACTTCATTCAAGAAGAAGGTTGTCCACCCACCACAACTTATCCGGCCGACATTTCTGATATACCTTGGGAAAGAAACATGGAGCAAATGCACCTTAGAAAGTTGTCAACAACTTCATGAAAAATTGCAGAGAGATCTCGTGGCTTTGACTCTACTTGCTGAGAGTCGAAAAAGCTTGGAAATAGTTACACACTCTTTAGGCGAACTAGTAGGTGTGTACCAAAAGCTTGGGCCAACGAATAATACATTTGTAGAAGTCATGAGAAAAGGAAAGGAAATAGTATTGGGTCCCGATAAATGGGAGGATGTAAAACAAAGAGTTACAAAAGAAATGGCGAAGTCAATGTTTAATTTCAAAGAAGGGCCGAAAAGAAAGATGCTGAAGGTGCAATATTTCAAGCACCCCGATATAGCTCACTATTTGTATGATAGACACCTTGTGGCCTATAGAAGACTCCCATGGAAAGATGAGGTTCCTCTTTATTTTAAAAAAATTTTTTATGCAAAGTTCTTTTTCGAAATGAAACCCAATTACAATGACCTTCCGTTTGAATTTTTTGGTCCTGGGAAAGGTCAATTGTGTGATCGTAGGGGCGCTAGGCGTGATGTTGAGTTGCCTCGCCCTGAGCCAACATTGGTTAGTCGACATTTTCGGGTCGAAACTTTGCGGTCAAAGATGGAAGCCACTTCTCAAATTAGTCGAGAAGTAAGGGATGCCATCATCGACAATGTTCACAGTGGATTGGGTGGAGTCGATGTTTGTCTGAATCAACAAAGAGCACGTGAGAATGCACGCCCTAATTTTGTGTATTGTATAGATGAAGAGATTGACAACATGAGTGTTGAAGATCTCAAAATATATGCAAAGAATTGAAGCAATGGTTGGCAAGACCTAGTTCTTCATGAGGAAGAGGGCACGAGAATGGTATGTGTTAATGGTTAGGGTTAAATTATTTTAACACATACATACAATTTGTAAAAATACACATGTATATGTATACATTTATTTGTATGTACATTAATCTAACAAAAATGCATCATTATATTTTAAAACACCATTTTCAGTTGTCACGCTTGATGAATGACGAAAATTTTAATCTCACATTCGGAGCCTCTGGTTCAAACAATCAAGATGGGTCTCACCATCAAAATATGTTGAAAAATGTTAGTGTCTTTTAAGTGATATTATTAAAATAAATAATTGTGCATACATGTACATGTACATATATAATAATAAAATGTTTTAGCATATTCTGATTCTGTTCGATGTTTTTGAGATGGCGGTACCTTCTTCTTCCTTGGGAGATGTACCTTCTATTTCCTTAGGAGATATGCCAGATCCACAACAAGTATGGATAATTTTTCACTTTTAAAATTTATGTTTTTAAGTTATATATTCCACCTCAAAAAGTTTCATTAAAAAAATGAGATATATCTATATCTCGAGTTATTTTAAATTTTTTGAATTTTGGGTTTTTGGAGATTTTCTTTTGAAGCCTCTCTTAGGAGATGTCCCAAATCCACCTGTAGAAGTATTCAATTTTGCACTTTTAAATATATATGTTTTTTTAAGTTATAATTTATAAATTGAAGTTTAAAAGTTTTATTATAAATTGAGATCTTGATCTTGAGTTATTTTATACTTTTAAATTTTTTGAATTTTAGGTTTCTATAGAAGATTTCTTTAATCCACGGACTCTAGCGATGGAGATAGGAACATCCACACCATTTCAACCATTTGAAAAAGTTATTTAACTTTTTTTTTAATATTATTGAAAAACGTTTATATATACATGAATTTTCATTTGAATTTTTTTAATATATATATATATAACTGTACATGTATATTGTACAGTTTACTATTGGAGATGTTCCCATGGGGGAAGTTGTAGCAGGCGAGCAACAAATGGAGAGGTAACCTCATGAGGTATTGCATGATTTTTTTTTATATTTGTTTTTTACATGAAGTTCTATATATTCTCACTCAATTTTAAAACATCAAATTTTAATGTTTGTACGTGCATTGTGTACAGGCTCCCCATGCTTCACAGGATAGCTTGCGGATTGAGACTTTTCTCAGAAAAACACTACATCCATCTGTATTTGATGGATGATTTCTGGATTTGATTGAGATTTCTAGTCTTAAATTTAATTTTTTTATATATTATCTAGATACAGTCATATATAACTTGATACTTGATACTTGTGAGATCTACAAATTTTAGACATATAAATTATGTGAACTATATTTGGTACATGTGTGAATGCGATATATAATGTTTTTAAAACTAAATTAATTTTTGTATGGTTGAACTACATTTGGCATGTGAGGTAATGTTGTGTTATAATTTTTTTGGTTTTTAAAACTTAAGTTTTGGATGGTTGAACTACTTTTGGCATGTGAAGTAATGTTGTGATCTATATTAATGTTTTGCTTTTGAACTACATTTGGCATGTGAAGTATTATTGTGTTAATGTTTTTCTTTTGAACTACATTTGGCATGTGAAGTAATGTTGCACGAGATCTATAATTTTTTGTTTTAAATTAAAACTTAAGTTTTGGATGGTTGATCTACATTTGGCACATGTGATATAATGTTAAATGTTTTTATTGGATTGTTCAACTACAATTGGCATGACATGTGAAGTAATGTTGTGATAAATAATCAAAAAGTTTTTAAAACTCAAGTTTTGGATGGTTGAAGTACATTTGGAAAGTTTTGGATGGTTGATCTACATTTGGCATGTGATATAATGTTAAATGCTTTTATTGGATAGTTGAACTACAATTGGCATGGCATGTGAAGTAACGTTGTGATATATAATAAAAAAAAATTAAAACTAAGTTTTGGATGGTTTAACTACATTTGGCAGGTGATTAGGATATTATGTTTTGTTTTTAAAATTCAAGTTGTTGTTTTCCAAAAAAAAAAAAAATCACATGAATATACATACATACATGTAGAAATGATTTTACACATGCTTGAATATATATGTTAAAAATATTGAAGTACAATACATATATATATATATATATATATATATATATATATATATATATATATATAAACAATCATAATATTCTAGGTCTTATTAGATGTGTTGAAAACAATCATAAAATTTTAAAAATGCAATCTATAATGTATATATATCATCAATGCACATGTATAAAAAATCTATTTGAATAGATAATTTCTTTCTAGAACATATATATCCAGTACTTTAACATTTTTCATCAATGTCAATAGAATTAAGCTAATTCTCATCAATGCCTCTAGATAGAATTTAGCTACTTTCAGTTAATTGCATTCTAGAACATATATATTTAGTACGTGAAACATTTTTCATCAATGCACATGGGAAACTACTTGAGCAATTAATTGCATTCTATAACATATATATATCCAATACGTGCACAACATTTTTCATCAATGCATGTATAGAAAAGCTAAGTTTTCAGTTAATTTGCTAGAACATATCTGACCATTGGACAGCCAAATTTTGTACTAGATTTTCTATCAGGAATAGAGATGTGGGTCAAATCCCACCAAAAGTCAGAGAAGTTCTCTGAGTCTCTTGTCTGAAAGGAATCTTCGTACAAAACTATAATGTGTATGATTTATTTACATTGTGGATACATTTTACCAGAAAATCCCATGAGAAAAACTGGTTACGTTCAGTTCATGTATATATCTAGTACATGCAACATTTTTCATCAATGCACATAGAAAAAACATTTTCAGTTAATTGCATTCTAGAACATATATATTCAGTACGTGAAATATTTTTCATCAATGCACATAGTAAAACTACTTGAACAATTAATTTCATTCTGTAACACACACACACACACACACACACACATATATATATATACAATACATGCAACATTTTTCGTCAATGCATGTATAGAAAAGCTACTTTGAGTTGATACTAGTGTGCATGTACCAAAACAATTTGTACATGTGAAAACACTTGCACAGATAACATAACAAGGCAGCTCAATTTTTAGTTGAGTTTTGAAAGTTCTAAAACATAATCCAAAGAGAATAAAGTTCTAAAACATAATGTTGTGTAACCAGCTCCAAAAATAGAAGAAAAGAGATATCAACGCCTTAGAAATAAGCCACTTCGAGGGGGCAACCTCCAATACATTACATAAATGAAACAAATTATTTGGATATATACCCTAAAAACCTCCTTTCTATATAGGAGTCCATGTGGCCATAATGTAATCCTAGTGGGCCACAATGTAACTTCTAGCTGACCTAAAATAATAATTTAAGGGCACAATAATAACAAAATGGTGGTTACAAGGGTACAATAATAACAATAAGGGGGTTACACTAATAAATAACACAGACTATATCAGTAATATAAAGGACCCACATGTGTCTTCTCCCAAAAATGTTTGTCTCAACGCTGAGTGGTTGTGTTTCTGAGTAACCTCTCATCCTCCCATGTGGAATATTCAATGGGTAAGTTTTTCCACTTGATGAGATACTCTAAAATTGATTGATTTCGTAGCTGTCGATTTCTTGTTTCTGTGACTCCTTCAGGTTCCAATATGATTTTTCCTTCCTCATCAAGTTCTGGCAATATTGTTTGAACCAGAATTTTTTCACCTATAAGCTTCTTTAAGCATGAAACATAGAAAACTGGGTGCAATCGGGAAGATGCAGGAAGCTCCAATTTGTATGCCATATTACCAATATTTTTCAACACCTTGTAAGGACCATAATACTTTGGTGATAATTTATTATCCTTCTTATTGTTTAAGTGATACATTTTGTAATATTGTAGCCCCAAATACCCACCTCCACACCCAGGCACCTTCTACTATGGTTGATCTGTATTATCATTTGATGTACAAATTCAAACATCCTTTGAGTTGAGAATCTTGGCTGATTAAGGACTTCACTGCCTTACATTTGAATTTTTCCTTAAATGATGCAAGATGGATGGATGATATCCACAAAGTGCCATAAATGGGGTCATTTTTGCTGCAGTATGGAAGGAAGTGTTATACCACCATTCAGCGAGAGGTAACCACTTGACCCATTGTGTTTTTTTATCAGATACAAAACAACGAAGATATCCTTCCAAACATTTATTTACTATCTCATTTTGACCATCAAATTGAGGGTGATAAGATGAGCTATGAGCTAATTGAGTACCCAAACAAGAAAATAACTCCGTCCAAAAAATTCCAATAAAAATGGGATCTCTGTTGCTCACAATAACCCTTGGGCTTCCATGTAGCTTTTGAATTCGGTCCATAAATGTAGTAGAAACTGTACTTGCTTTAAATGAATGAGACAATGCACAAAAGTGTGCATACTTGGTAAGTCTATCAACTACCACCATGATGACACTCTTTCCTTCGGACTTAGGTAAACCTATGATAAAATCCATTGAAATCTCCTCCCAACGTTGACTTGGAATGGATAAATGTTGTAGAAGTCCTAGGGTCTTAATTGTCTCAACTTTATTCTGCTGGAAAATCAAACATTCTGCCACAAACTTTTGAATATCAGATTTAAGGCCATTCCAAAAAAATTCTTTCTTCACCCTGTGGTAAGTTTTTAAAAATCCTGAGTGTCCTCCTAAAGGAGAAGTGTGAAATTCCAGAAGAATATTTTGTTTTAGTTGGGAATTATTACAAAGATATACGTGATCTTTGTACCATAAGGAATCATTTTTCCAACTAAATGTATCAGATGTACTAGGATCTTGTTGCAACTTTTGAATGATTGTCCATACATATTTTTCCTTCTTCCATTCATCTCTTGCTTCTGTTATCCAATCTAGTTGGATAATAGAAATGGCAAAAAGCAATTCTTCCAGCTCTTCATTCTTTCTTGAGAGTGCATCTGCAACAACATTCAACATTCCTTTTTTGTATATTATTTCAAAGTCATAACCCAACATCTTTGTGACCCATTTTTGCTGCTCTTCTGAAGATAGTCTTTGTTCCAAAAAGTGTTTAAGACTGTCATAATCAGTTTTTACCTTGAAGTGTCTTCCCATTAGGTAAGTTCTCCATTTCTTTAGTGCATGCAGTATTGCTAACATTTCCTTCTCATAAATAGGTTTCTGTAAATAATTTCCTTTGATTGGACGACTTTCAAAAGCAATGGGTCTTCTTTCCTGCATTAAAACAACACCAATTCCATTTCCTGAGGCATCACATTCCACAATAAAGGTTTTTGTGAAGTCTGGCATAGCTAAGACCGGTGCTAGGCACATTGCCTCTTTAAGATGTTCAAAGGCCTTAGTTGCTTCAGGAGTCCATGAAAATGCATCTTTATTTAATAATGTTGTTAGAGGTGCTGCTATTCTCCCATAATTCTTAACAAACTTGCGATAATACCCTGTTAACCCGAGAAATCCTCGCAACTTCTTTATGGTTGTGGGGACTTTCCATTCCTTAATGGCTTTAATTTTGTTAGGGTCTACTTTAACACCCTCGTGAGATACAATGTGACCCAAATATTCCAACTCTTGTACTCCAAAGAAACATTTGGATTTTTTTGCATATAATTGTTTCTCCTGCAATAGTTTGAGCACCCTGTCAACATGTTCAACATGATCCTTCCAAGACCTGCTATAGATTAGTATATCATCAAAAAATACTAGCACAAATTTTCTAAGGAAGGGTTTGAAAATGGAATTCATCAACCCTTGAAATGTAGAAGGTGCATTGGTCAGGCCAAAAGGCATGACCAAAAATTCATAATGACCCTCATGAGTTCGAAATGCTGTTTTTGGAATATCTTCAGTCTTCATTCTAATTTGATGATATCCCGAACGAAGATCCAACTTGGTAAAATAAATTGCTCCATGTAATTCATCCAATAATTCATCAATCACAGGAATGGGAAATTTGTCTTTAATGGTGAGCTTATTGAGCTCCCTATAATCTAGACACATTCGCCATGATCCATCCTTCTTGTGTACCAATACTACAGGAGTAGAGAAAGAACTTTGACTAGGTTGAATTATAGCCACCTCTAACATTTCTGCAATCATACGTTCAATTTCGCTCTTTTGGAAGTAAGGATATCTATAAGGCCTGATGTTTGGAGGAACACTTCCTGGAATCAAATGAATAGCATGATCATGATCATGAATAGGTGGGAGTCCTTGGGAGTTTCAAACACCTTGGAATGATTGTCCAAGACTTGTTGGAGATCTGCAGAAATAGATGATTTTGATGTCGGAACTTCTAGTGAGCATAATTGTGCAATTACACCTCGTTTTTCTTTCTTTAGAAGCTTTGTCATGACATTAGAGCTTATTATCCTTCCCGGCTTCCCTTCAATACCCCGTAATTCGACTTCCTTTCCTTCTGAAAAAAATTTCAAGAAAAGTTCTTGAAAATTAAAAGCTACCGTCCCCAAAGATTGTAACCATTGTACTCCTAGTACAACATCAGCACCTCCCATAGGAATGGCAAGCATTGGACTAGTCAATACATATTCCCCCATGGTTAGCTTGATATTATGGCATTTTCTAGAGCAATTTATAGTTCCTCCATTTGCAACCATCACTTGACATTCTGGTGCTGGGTATAGGAAACAATTCAATTCCTTGGCTAACTTACAATGAATAAAATTATGGGTACTACCTGAATCAATCAACACTATTACCTTTTTCTTCTTGATATGTCCTTCTATCTTGAGAGTTTGAGGAGTGGTAATTCCTGCCAATGCATTACACGATATGGTCAGACTCATTTCTTCCTCTTCTAGGGTTGGTTCCTGGTGTATATCCTCTTCTTGTTCATTTTCTTCTTCCTCCTCACAATCTATGTAAAATAATTTCTTCTCAGCACACTTATGACCTTTAGTGTATTTGCTATCACAACTGTAGCAAAGCCCTTTTGCTCTTTTTTCTTCCAATTGTTGTGGTATCAACCTTGTAGGTTGTGGAAATCTAGGCGTAGCAACACTTCCTTCTTTATAGAATTGAGTGGTAGGCTTCCTTGTCGCCATTATTTTACATTCAACTTTTCTTTCCAACCTGAATTCCTTCTCCAATGAATCCGGTTCCAAAATGCGAACTTCATGTTGGATGTTATCCTTTAAAGTGCCTATGAAGAGATCGATCCTGTGTTCCTCTGGAATATCAGTTACCCTTATATTCAATTTTTGGAAGTCCTCATTGTGCTGCCCCACTAAACCCTTTTGTTTGAGATTTATCAATTGGCTAAAGAAGGTGTTGCTCTTTGTATCCTCATAATGTGCTATCATTTCCTCCGTAAAAATTGACCAAGTGACAATTTTTTTACGGGAGCAAAGCCATTGATACCATACAAATGTATTTTGTTCTAAATGTAAAGTTGCAATGCATACCTTTTGTGTTTTTTGCACGTTATGGAGATCAAAATATTGCTCCATCTGTAGTATCCATGTTATAGGATCCTTTCCATCAAACTTCCTCATATCCATCTTTGGAATATGGTGGTTCTTCCCGCCAACATTAGAGTTTATGAAATCACAATTAACATTTATTTTGTTCTCATCATGAGGTTCTTCTACTATCTTTCACCATTAGGAAACCTTTCTTGTATCAACTTTGTCAAACCTTCCATGTCTGCTTTTAGAAAATTCTTCATGTTTTCCATTTTCTCATCGATCTTAGCTTCCATGTCATCCATCTTAGATTCCATGCCAGCCTCCATGCCATCCATCTTAGCTTCCACGCCTTTCTTCAAACCATCCATCTTCTCTTCCATGCCTTTCTTCAAAACTTCCATTTCATTTTTTGTTGCTCTTTGCGAGAGTGAAATTTGTTGCACTTGCTCTTGTAATTTTGATAGATCATGTTGCAATTCTTCATCTTCATGAGTCATAGTAGAGCCTTCTGAAGGCTTAATGGGTGTTGAATTATTTTACGGGGCATCTTTTAGAACCCAATACTGATATCTATTCTACAATATGCCCTTGGAATCAATTCAAATTGATTCTTCAAATACATTCTGAGGAATTGGCTTTTATACATATTTTTTTTCTTTATATTCATATTGAAATGATTGATCTTCATGATTGCAGCACTTAAATATTTGAATTTCAAGAGACTCAATATAGCCCTCTCTAAATTATCTTCGAATGCCATAGTCTCCGAATTTCATTTGGATTCTCCAAGACAAAGTTGTGTCCAATCTCCCACAATGACATAGTTATGGACTAGTTCAGTACATCGAACTTGTACGACTTGCCACGTGTCATTGTTTCATCCTTCGGCTCTGAAATCGATAGCCAAGAAAGTACATTATGTTTACTATCAACCAGTTTTTACGTCACTCCAATCCGATTCTCAGAGAGAGAGTTATGAAGATTTTCCTACGATCACCTCTTTGAGATGAAATTCAAGAGCCTGAAAGAACCATCCTTCCGCCTATCCAGGACTCAAAATTTTAGAACTAAGTCTGTAATGTCTGAAAATACCCTCAGATTTCGGCTTCTTACCCTAAACATTTCAAATTTTGAAACTTTGTAGAAAAAAAATTATAGCGAAAATTCCACAATGACCTGTTTGGAGCAGCGAAACCCTAGAATCCAAAGCTCTGATACCAAATGTTGTGTAACCAGCTCCAAAAATAGAAGAAAAGAGATATCAACGCCTTATAAATAAGCCACTTCGTGGGGGAAACCTCCAATACATTACATAAATGAACAATTCTTGGATGATACAATTTACAAAACCTCCTTTCTATATATAGGAGTCCATGTGGCCATAATGTAATCCTAGTGGGCCACAATGTAATCCTAGCCAACCTAACATTAATAATTTAAGGGCACAATAATAAAAAAATGGGGGCTACAAGGGTATAATAATAACAATAAGGGGGTTACACTAATAACAATAAGGGACTGAGAAATAAATTTAATTGGGGGGGGGGGTATGATGGCCTGTGCGACTGTTAGGGTTTTTTGCTACGGGACCCTCTGCGGCGCTGGGTCAGCCGCCCTCCTGCGCGTTGAAGCCTGGAGGATTCTCACATTCGATAACTCATCGTGCATCCGCAAAGCCAGATTTCGAGAGCTTCCTACAGATTCAAGCACATCTCAAGCCGGCCTCTTCCTGGGGTTTCGATTGGCTTTTGCAGCCCAAGATTTCTGCATGGCATCCCGCGAAAAAGAGGTTAACCCTTTTTATTCAGATCTGCTTGCTATCCTTCGTGCGTTCCTGTATTCGATTGCAGATAGATCTATAAAGGACTGCAGAAATTGGCACTTGCTTCTCATTGACACAGAGGTGGTTGCCGTTAGCGCAAGCCCATCTCTTGCAAACGCCTTTGGATGCCTTGCAATAGATGCCCTCGCACTAGGGAGAAGATTTTCAGCTGGAGCCCAGTATTGGGGTTTTTTTCCTCCTCGTTGGGATTTTGTTGATTCTGTTGAAATCAAGGAAATAGAGTTTTTTGCTATTGATTCAGTTACAAATGCTTATGCCCACCTCCACGGCAAAACGATAGCTAGATGCCAGTCAGAGGATGCCTCAGAGCATGCATTCCAGATCCAAATCGTTCTCCTTTCTGGCAAGACGATGATGAAATGGGTTCGTGCTACAGATTGTGTGCAGGATCTTCTGCAAAAACTCGAAATCCGGCTGGGGATCCCCTCCTCCTACCAGAGATTGATATATAAAGGTAAACAGCTAATGGATCCCCTGCCCCTCTCCTTTTACTGTATTCAAAAGGACGCTTCCATTGTGGTTACCTTTCGTTTAAGAGGTGGTTCCTCTAGGAAGACCTCCTCTGTTCCTCCTTTCTCTTATAAAGATGCAGTCCACAAAAACGCTGCCCACACTCAATCCTCGACGAAAGAAGCTCTACGAAATATGGCCCACAAGGCATTTTTGGTGGATAAATCTGAGGAAATTCCTTCTATTGCATTCTCTCATCGTGCGATTGAAGATCGCTACCAGGAATTTGCAGAATATGCAATCATATGCAGATTTAATGGGCTATGGCCTCTCACAGCAGATTTATATCAATGGATCCATTCCAACTGGACTAAAAGATGCAAGATCTGCTTATGCTCAAAAGGATTATTTATTGTGGTTTTTGACTTAATTGAAGACTACCAGAAAGCCTTAACGGGAGGCCCTTGGTTCTGGGGTTCGGCTGGGCTTTTCCTCACCCCTTGGTTTCCAGACTTCGACCCTTCTACAGCTGTCATCACCAAACTCCACATTTTGGCCAGGCTCCCGAATCTTCCGGCGCATCTATGGCATGTCTCTGTCTTCATAGCCATTGGAGACACTTTAGGGCGCTTTCTCGCTACAGATTCTTCAAGAAAGGAGAATGGACTCTACACCTACGGCAGAATATGTGTGGAAATAGATATCAGCAAAGGACTACCAGAATAGATCAACCTCAAGATTGGAGATTTCCATTGGACACAAACCTTAGATTATGAAAACACAGCCTTCCGTTGCCGCCATTGTCACCAAACAGGGCACCTCCAGAATGCATGTTCTCAGTTCCTCGACAAAAAGAAGAATCCGACTCGCAAACCCAAATCCAAGAGCTGGAAGCCCTGTTCTCCTCCTCCCCCTATGGATGATTCAGACTCCTCCAGCTTGGATGAGGAGGAAATTGAAGCAGATGGGCAGAATGATGAGATTCCGTTGGAAGCTCCCTCAGCCAGTCCAGCAGTCCCCTCTGCCTCGCCGATTACTCAGAAACGTTCTCATGTTTCTTCGTCCTCTAACTCTGATAAGGACATTCCACCCCCAGAGCAGAATAGTCTTCATCTTGTTATGGCTCATCCAAACTCCACTAGCTGGGTCAAAGTATGCAAGAAAAAAGGGAAAAAATGTCGTTTGGCAGTGTCTGCCCACTCTGGGTAGACACCACAGTTTAGATCCAGCTTCTCTGCAATTCTATGTTCTCCTTTGCTCATTCCTTGTTTGTCTTCCAGGAGCGAGGTTGATAGCCTATCACCTACAACTCCCTTGCTTTTCAGCTACGCTTGCATGCAAGCTTGATTGTACTATATGTTTCTTATTTTAATAGATTTAGTCTTATTCAGAAAAAAAAAAAAAAAAAAAAAAGGACTATACTAGTAATATAGGGACCTAACATATATATATATATATCTATATCTATATATATATATATATATATATATACACACACAATACATGCAACATTTTTCATCAATGCATGTATAGAAAAGCTACTTTCAGTTGATACTAGTGTGCATGTACCAAAACAATGTACATGTGCAAACACTTGCACAAATAACATAACAAGGCAGTTCAATTTTTAGTTGAGTTCTGGAAGTTCTAAAACATGAATCCAAAGAGAAGAAATTATTGGGCAGTTCAATCAAAAAAATTCCAATGGAATGCCATCTTCAACGATCCGTTTATGATCGGATTTTGACATTTTCCATTTCTTAATTTTCATTTTTTCTTTGATTGAACCTTTATCAACTTTATGCATGCTACACACACCAAGTGACTATATTGACAACTTATGACATCATGTTCATAGTCTTCAAAGTAAACAAAATCCCCACTTTGATTAGTTTGTCCGAAAAAATAACCTTTCAGTATAATATATCCTCTTTCATATGGAAACTCGTGATCATTATAGTTTTCTAATGATTTCATTTTTCATTCAGTGCAATGCATCAAATAATACTTCACATTTTCATCGTTGTCAGTAGGTGAAACTAACGCAAAAACATCTCCTGCAGAATCAAACAAACTTAACAAACTTATGTATTTAAACTTATTTTTAGATCTCTATCATTTGAAAGAAATTCAAATGCTACCTTCTCTAACAAGATTAGAAACTCGATCACCATCAGATGATATTTTAGTCTCCTCTGATTGCATTTCTTCAAACATTGCAATGGACATTTTCCTCTTTGTATTTAGCTCTGTATGTTTCCAATATTTTACATACATTTTGTTTTCACAAACGTCATTGGATTCTGTGTTGTCTATGCAAACATGACAAAAGCAAGAATATTTTCTTTTATCCAATGCAAACACATTTGTGGACAACTTTGTTTTAATTGAATGCAATTTTCGAGTCACTTTTATTGTTTCAACGTCATTTCCAATTGATCTATCTACATCTTCGATCCCAATATGCCAAAAAAACCTATATATGAAAAATTCAAAGAAGAATGTAAATATGATATCAAAATATCATCAAAGATAATCATTGTGATCAATGTACACTGTTTAAAATTAGATATCCAATAAAAATTAAATTGAATGTACCTTCGCATTTCCCTTGATTAGTTAGTCTCATGGCTTAGAGCAGTGATGCACCATTGAACAACTTCTTTAGCGTCCACAAGTCGGTTTGTAGAGGGGTTCATTTGATATCTTTGAAGTGTTTGTTTTATGCATACCCCTGCACCATCATGTTGTCCTTTTCCATGGCCAGTCTCAAAGAAATTCCAACAATGTTTAATGCAGGTTTTCTTATGAAGGCAACACAACGAAAAGAATGATCGTGAATATTTGAATTGACCTGCACATCCATCTGACCATATCCAATGTTCATTGAATTTTATTCCATGATTTTTCAAGGAATCATAAATTTTTCCAAAACAATGTTGTACAAAATATGTATCATGTGTATGATCGTCACAGATATAAAAGTGATATTCTTTAATAATATGTTAATTTTCACTGGTTCTTTCTATGTCATCGACATTTTGTTCAACATGTCTATATAGAATATGGACGAGCATGGACACTTGGTCAGAATGATAGTATTCACTATGAATTTCTTTTTGTGGAACAAATGTGTAGTTTCTGCAAAATCAATTATTGACAAAATGGTCCCTGGTGGAAAAACTTCACGGGATTTTTTGAATTGCAAGTCTTGCCATCGAACTCTATGGGAATGCTTGGTGTATTTATAAATTTCTGCCTCGAAATTTCTCAAAAAGTCTATCACAAAAATTTCTTCTTCTCGTAATTCAATTATTTTAGCACTATTTGCACCTTGAATCGATGTATGGATATATTCATATCTCTTCCATTTCACTTTCATGTTGGAAAATGGTTGTTCATTTATATCAATACGATATTTGTTTTGAAATTTAGTCAAATTTCCATAATCATCATATTTTTTACCACCAACACATTTCTTTTCGTAAAATAGATCATCGCTTTGTCTTTCACATAGAATTTGAGATATGAAATCACGGATAGTGGAAGGAGGGGGTGAATCCTTCTAAAATGTTCTACCAAAATTAAGGAATGTGTCATAATATAACTCAAATTCCACATGATAACGACAACAACAAGTGTCGTGTATGGTGATAGGTTTTACATACCATGGTTTTTGTTGAAAAAAAGCCTGATTGACACATGAATTTCATGATTCTCTTCTTTGAACTTGTTGAAAAACTCTAACTGAGTGGTTTCCAGGAAACTTGTTGAAAAACTCTAACTGAGTGGTTTCCAGGAAATGTTTTTCATGTTGTTCGTATTGATTTCTTGATATTCTTCTTCGCATCACATGCTTTGTAGTTGGCGAAACACGCGAATCCTTCTTCCAATATTCATATATTATTTTTTTAACATTTTATCCCAGTCCATCTTTGTATGGTTGCCTACAAATATCTCTCCAACAAGCGAGTTCATCATTTACATCTATTTGCAACCGAAATTTATGATGTTTGTGCAAAGCTTTTCGTGAGGTTCCTAATGCTCGTGCCATAGATTTTACCAAGCGATTATTTTTAGTACATGATGAAACCACTGCCATATGTATTGCTTTATGTACAACTGAAACATTTTTCTGTCTAGATCGTCTAATTGAATTTATAGCACTATTTATATTTTGTATAACATTTTCCTTCATTTTTTTATCTTTGGTTGATTTTCGAATACCCAATAAAGTCGTAGCTTCTTTTAATTTCCTTAATGATAGGAGACCTTTCAACATTTGGGCTTGAACTATCACATTTTCCTTTATGAAGTAGGTATCAAAAATGTGGTTAACACGATATCGTATATAATGGTTAGATTTTTTATCTCCATATGTGTGAGTGTCAACATTTTCGAACATCTCATCATCGACATTGATTTCATCTGTACATATTCGAATGAATAGTACATAATAAGTTTACATATTCAATAAATAACTAAATTAATAAATATATGTACATGCAATAATACGTGCATGTATTCGACATATATATATATATATATATATATATATATATATATATACCTACCTTGTGATTCAATTTCTTCACTTGAATTTCTTTCAACATTTTCACCATCTTCAATCATTGGTTCAATATCTCTTTCACTTTCTCTTTCAAAATTTTGTATCTAATAATAAATTTTTTGAGGAATATCTCTCTTTGTTTACATTGCAAAATATTTTTCAAATTAGTTCATAAAATAAAAATTAAGCTTCACATTTTACACTAGGAAAAATTTAAATATATCAAAATCATAATATTTACATTTACATACCTACTTCAACTTCTAGTTGAGGTTAATTTTCACCTTCAATATTTGAGAGTGCTTCTATCTTTCTATTGCGATATTGTCTCGTCTCTTCTCTACATTCCTCAAGGTCTCTTTTTCGATCATATTTTCTCGTACAATTCCTTTGACTTCCCATGATAATAGAGTATGAAGTTCAAAAAAACTCCTTCAAAATTTAGACAAAAAATCAATTAAAAAAAACATCACAAAAGATTTAATTTTAAAAAACTCATTTTAAAAATTTTGCAAAAAATACATACTCCAATCCAAAACACTTACTTTAAAAAATCTGAGAAAAAAATGTCTTATAAAAATGAAATGAAGCTCAAAATATTTCCTTCCAAGTCCTACAAAAAAATTTCATTTAAAAAGTTAGAAAAAAACTCATTTTAAAAAATCATTATAAAAGATTTACTTCAACCCAAAACACGTACTCTAAAAAAATGTCACTTCAAAAAATACCTCCAAGAAATGTCCATTGAAAATTAATTTCAACTTCTTAAAAAATGACACTTTAAAAAATACTTCAAAAAATATCACTTTAAAAAATACTTCCAAAAAATGTCCAAAAAATGTCCTTTTGAAATTAAGCCCAAATCCATACCTTCAAAAACAATGAAAATTAAGCCCAAATCCATACTTTCAAAAAAATAAAGCCTAAAAAACATCCAAAAATGTATCACATACCTCCGAGAAATGTCCTTTGAATGTACCTCCAAGAAAAGTCTTTAAACCCAAAAAAATCTTTTGCAAAAATGTTCTTTGAATGTACCTCCAAGAAAAGTCCTTAAACCCAAAACAATCTTTCGCAAAAATGTTCTTTGAATGTACCTCCAAGAAAAGTCCTTAAACCCAAAATAATTCTTTGCAAAATCAGACCAAGACCTTTGTAACATCAGACCAAATGTGCGAAAAATATGTGAAAAGTACAAATGATTTCGCGAAAATTTATATTGCCGCGAAATGTTTTTTTGGAGGGGTTCCGTGGTATTTTTCAGCCGACAGAAAATTGGGTGAAAGTTCGGCTGAAATTTTATATAAAATTTCGGTCGAAATTTTTATGTCGTTAGACTTGACAGGCTGTGGGCACAAAAAACAATTCGACCGAACTTTTTTTAAGAGTTTGGCCGAACTAACGCATTAGAAATTATGCAGACCCAAGTTCTAAATACGTATATGAAACTTTGGACTGATTAAACTCCATGAAACATTCTGAATTAACTGTCAGAACCAAGACAAGCATTTTTAAGAATTGAATCTACTTTTAGGAAATATAACTTTTATGGAATTTCATAAATATTTACTAATTTTAATTAATTTTGTAATATAATGGGTACAAACAATTTCTTAAGGTCATTATGATTTAGTGAAATCATAATTCTAGATCTTCCAAAATACATTGTAAAAGAAATTGAAAAAATTATGGTGCATTACATTGGTCCGTCGTCTCTAATGGGTAGTTCTTATATTTTTAGTTTATAACTTATATGTTAAAAAATTTCTTGCGTCATGAAATATATTCAAAATATGTAGTTTTTTCATATTGAACCAGTTCAAAAAATTCTAGTAATTATGATATGCATCTGTTGACTTTGTAAATATGATGAAACTGAAGTAGACTCTGTCTAGATTGTTGCATCTCATTTTTTTTCTCAAAAACACAGAGTTTCAAAGAATACAACATTGTGTATTAACATGACTTCTTATGAATCCTTTGATTGCTAAAATAACACACACTCAAAGAAATGCTAAGTTGACATATCAAATGTGTATAAAATATTTCCAAAAAATAAGTAATAGAAAGCTAATAAAATTTATAACAACTTTTATTTTTATCGTAAAATGAAATTCTAAACAGAAAAATTGTTTTAGCTTCCAGAAAGTTGAAGAACAGAAAAAAATGAAAGTTTTTTCTCAAAAAAGGGCAAAAAGTGTAACCCAACTTCACATTTTCACCCTTTAAATACTAGTTCAACAAAGGGTGTTGGGAAAACATGAAGTAATAAAAAAATAGATAAATAAAATACTAATTTATTCAGCTTAACTTCGGGACGAAGTTCCTTAAAGAGGGGGAGTATGTAATGTCCCCTAATAATACTAATAAAAATAATAAATAAATATAATCTATATAATTAAATTAATAGTAAATAAATAATAAGTCAATAGTAGTAAATACAGAAGAAATAATAAAGAGAATAATATAATATGACTACATAAAATAGTAAATAATAACTGGAGTTCTAAATAAAATAGTAAATAATACACTGGAGTTCTAAATAGCAACTAAATAAGTGAAGTTAACAAAAGTAAAAAGGAATAAATTAAGAAAGAGTTAAACTAAGAAACTATAAAAAATAAGTAAAGTTAACAAAAAGTAAATTAAACTAAGAGAAACACTAAATTAAGTAAAACTTAAAATAAAGAAATAAACTTTTCATGTTGACTCACTGAATGTGTGCATGTGGTTCCCTTTCTATTGTTGGGTCTATTTGATAGACATTGAGGAAGATTCATTCATCATTCCTTCATCGATTCTCTTGAGAGAAAGGTATTGTGAGGAAAAGGCTTATGTGGCAGTAATACGTTGATTGAGGGCTCGGGGTGGCCAAATTTGGAAAGATTATGTCCAGCCGAGCCTACGGTTGGGTGGATATTTGTCCCCAAAACTTTGTTGCGGTTAGTAGGATTCAAATAGTTTTCAACTTTGAAGTTTCAAGTAAGGAATATCATTGCTACAGGTAAGCCGTCTTTGCCCGTGTTTATCAAATTTCTATGTTGATTAGTTTCACATTTTTTGGTGTTAATTATTAATTTCACATTCGATATAGTTAATGGTATGTTATATTTGGGGTTGTTACAAAGAAATATCCTCCACCCACTTCTAATGTTTAGAAACTTGGTTCCTTGTACAAAAATACAAAAAGTCTCATGGTGAATATTCTAGAGGTGGTAAAAGTACTAGAGGTCATGGTAGAGGAAATTTTAGAGGTAGGGGGGATAATAACCAAGGTCATAGCAATCAAGGTGAAAAAAAACAACAATTTTCTTAGAATAATAAACAAAATCTCAATTGTTATATATGTGGAAGAGTAAGACATACTTCTATTCATTGTTAAACTCCTTGTGATAGGTTAGGGAAAGGAGAGAATAATTTAGTGAGAACAAATAACAACCAACACCTATTAAAGGAAAAAACATCTAAAATTTCTCATTGTATTGTTTCTCATTACAATTTTAATATTAATGATGTTTTTAGTATTGAATTTTCTTCATGGAAAGACAGTTGGATTTTGGATTCATGAGCTACATGTCATATGACTTTTAGAAAAGATTTATTTGAAAAATTCAGTGATCAAGTTGATGGCGTAGTTTAATTTGCTGAAAAAATCTCAATTCAAGCCTTCAGAGATTGGATCCATCTATTTGAGGATACTAAAACTTGTAAATTATGTTCTACGTGATGCCCATTATATCTCACAATTTCAAAGAAATTTAATGTCTCTTATACATATTCGACAGAAATGGCATTCCATGCATATCTTTGATGACCTTATTGAGATACCTAGAGAATTTGATCATGTAGTCATTATGACCAGGGTTGAAGAATGTACATTTTAAAAAATTAATGGCACATCACTTACTATAAATTTTCATGATAGTTATGTTCTTTTAGCACAAAAAAGAGAGAATTTGACTTCTATTTTAATATGGCATGCTCATTTTGGTCACATTAACTACAAAAACATCAAAATTATGAGAGAACAGGGTATTAAAGGCCCCCTACAATTCCAAGAAAACTTATTCCATGTGATGCTTGTATTTTGGGAAAACATTGTAAGCAACCTTTCATAGTTCTTCTTCTCAGTGGCTTCAAGAAAATTAGGTCTCATACATTCAGATTTATGTGGACCTATTCATGTTGCAACTACAAATGCTAATAAATATATCTTGACATTTATTGATGATTATTCGAGAATGATTATTTGAAAATTTCAAAACTTTCCATTCGATGATAAAATATGAAACTCAATTGAACATTGGAATTATCAGAACTAATAATGGTGGTGAATATACTTCTAATGTTTTTGAACAGTATTTCATGGATAATGGCATCAAAAATCATAATACAATACTTTACAATCCACAACAGAATGGTGTTGCAAAGTGTATGAATAAAACATTTCTTAATATGGTTAGAGCCATGATGTTTTTTAAAAATGTGAAGTTGATGTTTTGGGAAAAAGCAGTTATTTGTGTAGCTTATATTAGAAATATTTGTCCTTCTTTTGTTATCAACAACAAAAAGCCTTATGAAATTTGGTATAATATACTCCCAACTACGAACAACATTTCATAGTTTTTGCATCTACATGTTATGCATTAACTCCTAAACAACAGAGAAATAAATTGGGTGCCAGAAATTGAAAATGCATATTTTTGTTATATTCTAATACTTCAAAAGTTTTCAGGTTATATGATGAAGAAAATAAGAAATTAATTCTTTCTAGAGATGTTAATTTTCTGGACTCTGACAAAGATAATTCCACTGTTGATAGACAACTAACTTATTTGAAGAAATTTGCATCCAAAAAGTTTTATTTTGAATCTGATAATGATGTTCTACATACTAAAGGGGGGGGTTCCCATTCTATATTAGTCTATGGGTTTTCCATCTTTGACTTGTGAGAATGTTTCCATTGAAAAAATTTATAGGATAGTGTTACTTATACAGGGTTATAAAGTGTTCTTGAATAACCTATACTTTAGGATGAGAAACCATCATAGCCACTTCAATCACCTTTATGAAGATTTGTTCATATATTTCTAAGAAATTATTATGACTTTGAAACATGAAGTTCTTCTAAAGGTGATGTCACTTCAAGTTCAAGTAACCTTTATCATGAGTGCGAGTTTAATTATTCTACAATTAGTGAACCCAATTATTTTGAAGAAGTTGATAATTGTGATGGATTGATGGATGCGATGAAGAATGAGTATGATTCCCTCATTGAAAATTAGACATGGATTTTAGTGGATCCTCCTATTGGAATCAAACCTATTGGTTGTAAATGAGTTTATAAGATGAAATATAAGGTAGATGGTTTGCTTAATAAATACAAGGCAAGACTTGTAGCAAAAGGATATTCTCAAAGGAAGGTATTGATTACACATAGAAATTTTCTCCTATAGCAAAATGGGGCATAATCAGAACTATGTTTTCTCCTGCAGCTCAAAAGGAGTGGAAGATACATCATATTTATGTAAAAACAACGTTTTTCAATGGTGATTTGAAGGAATATGTTTATATTTTTAAACCAAAGGGTTTTTATGCAAAAGGAAAAGAACATAAGGTATGAAAATTGGTGAAATATTTGTATGGAATGAAATAGCCATCCCATGCATTATATGAAAAATTAATTGAACACCTTTTCAAGTTTAATTATAAGTTATTTTATCTGGATGATGCAACTCTTTTTGTTGAGAATATTGGGAAGTCAGTTGTATATATAGTTGTATATGTATATGATTTGATGATTACAAGAAATAATAATGACTATATAGCATCTGCTAAGAGAGAATTACTGAAAATTTTTGACATGGAAGATTTGGGTTTATTTAAGTTATGCACTCACCCCTCGGACCTGCACACCTGCACGACCCATCTCTGCTCATCCGCCCAGCCGGCCAATCCGTTCAAATCATTCCCGATCTATTAGCAGCACCCCATCTAATTTGCCCCATTACCACCTCAGGGGGGGGGTTCGACCCCCCCAACCTTTAGCCCTTTTTTTTTCGGTAGCCTTCCCTTTGATCCCTTCAACATCCCTTCTAGCTCCCGATCTAGGGGTAACAGCAAAGATTTGGCTACAAATGGTTCTGCGTCTGTGGGGTAGATTACCAGTCAACACAGTATGAAAGACCCATCCCCTTACAAACCCCTCTCAGAGAAAATACCCAAATTAATAATCGAAGATCCCTGGATCGATGAATACAGAGACTACATGAGTTAACATGCCCTAATATGCCGATTTATGGGGTTTTGATTCAATGAAAAGGCTCTCCGCTGGTGGATAAACTAGAAATGGAAACCCAAAGGGGACTACGAACTTTAGCTGGGATCGAGGAGCTTTTTCACTATCATTTTCGCTCACAAGGACGACAGAGACCGCATCTTCGAAGGAGGCCCATACTTCTATAACTCTACAGGACTTTACATAACGTATTAGAGACCCAACTTCACTCCAGAACAGGAAGATTTCAAAAAATTTCCATTATGGATTCGACTTTACTCCTTTCCCGTTGACCACTGGAACAAGCGCATGTTGGAAGCCATCGGGAATCAGCTGGGCGTCTTTTTCAAAACCTTAGATCTCACATCTCAAGGTAAGTACACAACCTACGCTAGAATATTTGTTTACATGCATGTTTCAGGACCCCTCCCAGGCCATATTCAGCTGATCCATAGAGGAGTGCAATGGAAGCAAACCATTGATTACAAAAACATCCCATTCAGATTCCGGACATGCCGACAGCATGGAAATCTTAGTCATGGCTGCCCCCTTAATCAACCCCCACCACAGCCCCAACAGGAAATGGTGTCTACTTCACCCCCTGGTTTCACCTTCGTATCAAGGCAGAACAAAGGGAAGAAAGGAAAAAATCCTCCGAAACCCTCCTCCAATAATACCCCCACTAATACCACCCCCACCCAGCAAAATAGCTTTGAAGCTCTTAGCAATATTGACTCAAATGAGCACCCTATAGTCTCTCACGCCCCCACTGTTCAAGATCTATCAATGATTAGTCATTCATCTAATCCAACTAACACTCCCAGCCCAAACTCTGATTCATTCCACGCCTAGGCACAGCAACATAACCCGAAACCCTCCCCAATCCAGATCAACACTAGCCACAACTCATTGCAAACCCCTCCATGCACAAAATTGCAATCAGACCAGCCATCCTCAACCACTCATACTAATCCTCTAGAGGAGATCCTAGGTGATCTAGATCTCCAAAAGGTCAATGAGCAATGGTATAAACTGGGAGTGGATGCCATTCCCTAAGAAAATTTGGAGAAAATAGAAATGGCATACCTGTAGTTGGAATATCTCAACTAGAATGCGGCCAAAAGGCAATGGGGAAACAACATCCAAACGGGCATTCAAGCCAACCTGGACCTGGACCAATACAAGCCGCAAGGATCAAGAAGAAAGAGAGGGAAAAAATCCACAAGACAGAAAATACAAGAACTAGGCAGGTGCCTAATAAATGAAGGAAAAATCAGGGCCTTGGTCCTATCTTCTCCAAAGGTAACTCAATGAAAATCACAACCTAGAACATCAGGGGGCTAAACGACACCTCCAAAAGAAGGATCCTGAAAAATCGTTTATTCTCGCAACACCCAGACCTTATACTTCTTCAAGAATCCAAATGCTCTTCCAACGACATTGAAACTCTTAAAAAAATCTTTTCCAAGAGTCACCATTGCTTAAGCATAAATGCCATCGGGCAGGCAGGAGGGTTACTCATGTTTTGGAATAAAAGCGAGTTCTTTATGTAGAATTCTCTATCCACTAAGCACTCATTATCAATCATCTTTAACATGCCAGACTCATGGAAAACGATATGCATCATCAACGTGTATGGACCTCAAAGAATCTAGGAAAAGCTGAAGATGCTGAAAGACCTGGACGATGTCCGACAACACCATGGGGCAAACCATTGGATTTTAGGTGGTGAATTTAATATGATCACCACTCTAGCGGAAAAAAAGGGAGGCTTACGAAGATTGGATAAAGACTCGGAAGCATTCAACACCTTCATTGTTGAATCCAAACTCATTGATATCCCCACAGTAAATGGTTCGCATACCTGGAATAATAAGCAAGGGGGAAACAGACAAATAGCATCAAGGCTCGATAGGTTCCTTATGTCGGAATCCATTATGCTTCAAAATATAGACATGGAAGCTAGCATTCTGCCTATTGGGGGATCTGATCATTGGCCAGTGCATATTCACTTCACTAATTTGGAAAGGTCCCACACCAGACCATTCAGATTCGAGGCTTTTTGGACAAATCACCCATCATTCATGAAAAATATACAAAGCTGGTGGACTCAAGCCACCATAAGAAGCGATAATATCATGTACATCTTCCAGCAGAAGCTCAAGATCATCAAAGCCAACCTC
This sequence comes from Pinus albicaulis, assembly GCA_034641835.2. Taxonomy (NCBI): domain Eukaryota; kingdom Viridiplantae; phylum Streptophyta; class Pinopsida; order Pinales; family Pinaceae; genus Pinus; species Pinus albicaulis. The sequence goes on along the minus strand of CM076578.1, from coordinate 1,372,873,507 downwards.
AAACGCTGGAACAAGAACACCTTTGGCAACATATTTGAAGCCAAAAAAGAGCTCGAGGAAAAAGTGGCGAACCTCCAGCAAACAATGATCAAGGAAGGGCCCAATGATGAAAGGATAGCTTAAGAATCAAACCTTCAAAGGCAATGGGAAGAAAGGCTAAAACAAGAAGAGATGTTGTGGAGGCAAAAATTGAGGGTGCAATGGTTAAAACAAGGAGAACGAAACACAAGCTTCTTTCACAAGTCAACCATTCAGCATAGATAAAATAATCACATTCTCTCCCTCAAAAAAGCTGATGGCGCTAAAGTTTATACCAGGGAGCAAATAGGATCTAAAGTTAACTCATACTTCAATTCTCTTCTTAGCAATCCCATTCAAGACAGAACCCAAGCCATTAGTGGAGTCATCGATGCTATCCCCACCTTAGTCATGGAGGAGAAAAACTCCCTTCTTTTAAGAGAATTCGTTGAGCAAGAGATTGAAGAAGAAATCTTCACCATTGCTTCAAACAAAGCTCCCAGACCAGACAGCTTTACAATTGAATTCTTTAAAGCTTGATGGCCCATTATCAAGGCTGACCTATTCAACCTAGTAAAGAACTTTCATAGAACCAAAAGAGTGTTGCCTGCCATCAACGCCACCTTCCTCACCTTAATTCCTAAATTGGACCATGCTGACTCCCCCGACAAGTTTTTACCCATAGCCCTTTGCAATTTCATTTATAAAATCCTTTCTAAACTGATGGCTAACAGACTTAAATCCATCCTCCCCTCAATCATATCTCTGGAGCAAACTGGATACGTTGAAGGCAGGCAGATTACCGATAGTATAATCCTCACTCAGGAAGTGCCGCATTCTCTCAAAACAAAAAAGACTCCAGGTATGCTCATCCAGCTTGGCCTTTCGAAGGCCTTTGATAAAATCAGTTGGCACTACATAAGAGCAATCCTCCAGGATTTTGGATTGAGTCCAATATGGATAAATTGGATAATGGAACTGGTCTCAGGAGCATTATTTTCAATCATGCTAAATGGAGGACCCCTTCAACCCTTCCTTCCATCTAGAGGTATAAGACAAGGATATCCCCTATCTCCTTTTCTCTTCGTTATTATGGCAGAGGGTCTGGGAAGATCTTTATCAAAGGTGAAACAACAGAATCAGCTTAAAGGCATCAAACCGGCACCTCAAGGCCCCACAGTAACGCATCAGCAATTCGTAGATGATACAATGCTCATGGGCGCCCCCACAGTGCAGGAAGCTTGAACCATCAGCAAAGTGTTAAAGACTTTATCGGAGGCCTCAGGTATGGAAATCAATCTCACAAAATCCAAACTATTTTTCTTCAACACATCCATTCCTGTGAAAATAAATCTCAGCAGAATTCTTAATATTCAGAAGAACTCCCTTCGAACCAAATACCTTGGTATTCCACTCTCGGAATATGCCTACAAATCTGCCAACTGGGAAACCCTCCTTAACAAAATAAGGGCCAGGTTAAGCAGTTGGACTCACAGGGCCTTAAACATGGACAACAGACTGATATTGGTCAAATCCGTTCCTCAAACCATGCCAGTGTATCTGTTCTCATCCCTTGCGACCCCTAAGGCTGTTTATAAATCCATTCGAAACATTCAGTGATCCTTCCTCTGGAATGGGGTCTCTAAGAAATCCAAATGGGCCCTCCTCAAGTGGACAGACATTTTCAAACCAAAATTGGAGGGAGGGTTGGGCCTAAGAGATCCTGAGATATTAAGCAAGGCCATAGCAGCAAAAATCTGGTGGAGATGGGTAGAAAATCCTAATTCCCTTTGGGGCACCCTGTGGAAAGCGAAGTATACAAATGAAATCAGGGAAAAATACCTCATCAAGCTTACTGGAAACACTCAAGGATCCCCCATCTGGATCAAAGCTTGGGAAAATCGACATATTATTCAACAACATAGCTTCTGGGAAGTGCACCAAGGCAACACAACCCTATTCTGGGAAGATGCCTGGCAGCAACTTCCCCCCCTGGACCACCCAGACTAGACTACTCTTAAAAGGGCTATGCAAGAGGTAGGAATGGTCACGGTAGCAGACTACTTGCAACCTGTGAGCGAGGCAACCACATGGAAAAAATGGTTCTCAAAATAAAAATGGCACACCCAAGAATGCTTAGTGAATGTAGACCATCTTCTAAAAGACTTGGATAAGAGAAGAATCCTAAAATCTAATAAAGAGGATATCCTGAGGTGGGGAAGCAATCTTAAAGGAACCTTGAACCTCAAAGAAGCATACAAGATCTTGGCTGCCTCCCCGAATTCGCAACCGGACCACAAATGGCAAGCCCTTTGGAACAGAGGAACATGGCCCAAAATCACCCTTTTCTCCTGGCTGGTCTTGCATAACAGAGCACTCACATGGGACAATCTTCATAAAAGAGGTTTTGTAGGCCCTTCTCGCTGTGTGAGAAAGGTCCGGAAACTCTCAATCACATTCTCAACACCTGCCCCACGGCCTGCTCTCTTTGGGATGACATGGCACTGGTCTTCAGACAATCCGACAGAGACAGAAACTCTATCTGCCACTCACTCATAAACTAGAGATCTTCCATATCCTCCAATTCCTTGGTCAACATCGCTTGGAATCTCATTCTGGGAGCCATAGCATGGATCCTATGGAAAGAGAGAAATGCATGAATCTTCAAGAATTTAGCAATGGCACTGAACACGTTAACAGGAAAGGTACGACAAATTATCACAGAGTCGATCAACGCCATGGGCATATTGTAGATAGAGGGAAACACATCTCCGAATAATGAAAGAATTATCCAGATCCTAAATATCAAAGCCAAGACCAACCCTACTAGACGGAACCAGGCTTCAACAGCAATAACGCAGGACAAATGGGGTCTGCCTCCATTTGAAACATTCAAACTTCAATTTCGACGGGGCATCAAAGCAAAACCCGGGAATTGCAGGGTACGAGGGAGCAGTAAGGGATCATACCAGTACCATCCATATCATCTATCATGGAAATCTTGGCGTGAACACCAATAACGCTGCAGAACTAATCGCTCTCATCCGTGGTATCACTCTGGCTGATCGCTACAGACTTCTACCTCTAGTAGTGGAAGGAGACTCAGATATCATAATTAGGCTGATGAGAAAACTACAGATGGGCACATAGGTGGATAAGGTAACCCCAAGCTAGAGAATCTTGGAAATCCTGAAGGACCTACAAGGCCAACTCCGCAATACGCAAGGGATCACCTTTCAAGCAGTTTGTAGAACAACAAACAAGCTGGCCGATGCCTTGGCCAATGCTAGCGTTGAATCCAAGCTTGAAGATTATCACATCCTTTGGCATCACATGGAGGATGGGGAACTCAAAGTTAAATGCAACACCATCAAAAATTTGGATCTTCAAGCTTAAGTGAACTATCATTCGAACCCAAGCCCTCAGCCATAAGGCATTCGATGGATCATCCACAATGCTTGGTAAAGGCAGACACGGGAACGTCAAGTCACAGAAAATGCCATAAGTGGCAAGTCAAATTATTGGGGTTTTTTCCAGACCGCCTGGGCCATCTCTACATGCCCGAGCCATATCTGAACGCCCGAGCCATTTCACATAACTGCTCGCCTGTCTACCTCACAGATCATCCCGCCTGACCATCTCTGTATGCTCGAGCCATCTCTGCACGCCCAGGCCATCTCTGTTTCTCCTTGGCTTCTATCTGAAGGCGCTAGGCTATCAGCCAATATGCATTCGCTGGGTGCTCAGACCAGGCCCAGGAATTTCTATAAAGGCAATCACAGGGAGGTCCCCTTGACTTCCGCTAGGCACTATGTATTTCTCTGTACTCCATTAATATAAATCCTGCTTTACCTTTTACAAAAAAAAAGAAAAATATTTGGGTTTATTTCATTATTATTTAGGGATTTAATTAGATCATAAACCCAAATACATTTTTATTTCTCAAAATAAGTATATTAGACAACTATTAACAAATTTGGAATGCATGATTGTAACCCTGTTTCTACTCCAATGGAGAAAAATTTGAAGCTTACTTCCACTGAAAGAAGTATATTTGAAGATCCAAGAAAGTACAAGGAAACTGTTGGAAGTTTGAATTTTCTTACTACTACTCTTCCTAACATAGATTTTGTTGTAGGGATAGTTTCCATTTTCATGCATCAGCCCTGTGAAGGTCATTGGACTACATAAAAATAGTTGTTGAAGTATGTAAAATGCACTCAAACATATGGCATAAAATATTCCAATCTTATCGATTTATGTCTCATTGGCTAATCATGATATTCTGATTTTAATGGAGATAAGGAGAACATGATCTCTGCTTTTGGTTATTTAATAATTCTTAGATAAAAAAAACTATTAGTTGTAAATCATGCATGTAATTTGTTCCTACTGATTCTACCACAAAATCCAAATATGTTGTAGTGTCTCAAGCTACAAAATAAATGATTTGGCTTCACAATATACTTGAATACTTGTAGGAGAAACAAAATACTTCAACTCCTCTATTTATTGACAATTCTTCTGCAATTTGGTTGGCTAAGAATCCTAAGTTGTATGAATTGAATCAAGAATATTAACACCAAATATCACTTTATTTTTTATTATGTAGAGGCAAAAGTTATTCATCTGACACATTTTCCTACTTCAAAGTATAACAAAAATATATTTACCAAAGCACTGTGACGTGAAAGGTTTGAAAAGTTCATAATTTTACTTGGCATGTCAGATGTCCCTCCAGATTAATGGGGGAATATTAAGTAATTCTTCAGGATTATGTTTGTAAAATATTAATTAGTTGTTAGTTTTTATTTTTCCGTTAATAAGTTATCAATAAATTTTTGTCTCGAACCTATCTTACATTTGTATAAATGAAGTTTTCATCATGAATCCAATCAATTTTCATCGCGGATTCTATTCACGGGCCTGTCTACAACCCCTAGTGGTCATGTGTGACAGGGAAGGGTTACCATGGGCATGACTCTCTCCATTTAAGATGGTACATAGATCATCATGCAAGTGATACCATATCTTCTTCTCATTTGTAATGGTGAAAGAGGCTTAAAATGATTTTTGAATTGTTAATCAATGCATTAATTACAATTATGGTCTAGTAGGGGAAAACTTTGGGTTCAAAAATTTGAACAAAAAAGAGGTTTTGGGGAAAGACTCCACTATCTCGTTGAAGATGACCATGTGGTTTTAGATGTAGAACAACAACTTCCATTCCTCCATAACCTCTAGGCAGGGCTCCAGTGCCTCAATCAAAGCCATCAACAACATGGAATGCAATGATGGAAACACTCCTCTAGTGAATATCAAAATTGTTCACTAGAATATAATATGTGGCCAATGGGTGTCAATACCGTAGCCAGTTTCTCTTGCTAAATATTTTTTCTCTTCATGGATTCCAAATATATCAATAATATTTCCATGTATATCGAGTAAATAGAAACTGCAGTGCATCTCTCGTGTCGTGCATATATATTTTTTCACAATATCATCTTCAAGATTTTGATGCAATGAAGGGTTAGAAACATATCATTGATTTTATTAAACTTGCATATTATATGATCATTTTCCTTGGAAGTTTCAAATACTTGGATGAAAGTCTGTGTTTCTCCATTATCTGGAACACATCAACAAAATTAGCCATATTGTTTCGATTAGTAATGCTTACTCTCCATGTTGGTCAATCTGTTAATGGTAACTTTTCCGAACAGATAACCTTTTCCTGTAGTACACTTCAAAACCACCAGGTGTTACAAATTTAATTTGTGAGAATGCAATGATGAAAGTAGGCAATAACGTCATAATCCAATTTTTATCTAGGTACAAGCAATAACACACCTAGGGGAAGTCCTAATATTGGATAATAAGGAGTTTTGCAAGATTAAGCATATGCCTAATTTATAATATTGAAATAGAAAACACCAATCATAAGAAATAGAAAACCGCAATCATGGATAATAGGGGTGGATGAAAGTGTTAATAATGGGCTAACCTACAATGAAAAAACCCAATGAAAATATATATATTAAAGGTTAGGGTGACTACATTTCTTATTGATTGTTTGCGTTGTCATGAGGAAAAAAATTTAAATCACTTGAGTGTGTAGATTTGTTTAGAGAGAAGTAAATGATTGACCTATGTTCAAAGGCTTGCTACTGGTATCCTGAAAGAGATACACATTTACTCATTTATGGAAGCGGTCTCCTTCCCAAAGTGTAAATGGGATAAGCATGTTTCTTTCTCCCCATGTTCCAATGGGTCAGGTAGTTCGCACTAAAGAGCCACAGATAGGCAGTTATGTTTATTCAAGGAAACAAAGAAAAATGGTAAATAAGAAAGAGGCACTTTCCATTTTTCAACATTACATATTTGTTTAGGAATTCTTATTTTCCATGGTAATTTATTTATTTTTAAGTAAAAATTAAGATTTTTGGGATATGAAGATGATATTTATGAGATATTGTGTTGAATGTGTTTTAAAAATTTCAATACATGTAGTTTATGGGGTTATAATTTAATATAGGACAGAGACATATTAGATTAGAAAGATTAAAATTATGATTAGCAACATTATTTGTCATTCAATAAGGTCTGGATGATAATGTTCTCACTATAATTGTAGCAACAACATGGTCAAAATAATTTTGTGATATTCTAGAAATGACATATAATGAAATTGGGAGCAACATTAATTAGCATCAAGCTATTGTAATAGAAGAAATAGAATATTTTTACATTGTATAATAAGGGACACTATGAAATACCTTGAAAAATAAAAATAAGATATATAAGACATGCAAATTGTAACTTCCCTAAATACTGCAAAGAAATCTGAGAAAAATATAAAAATGTGACTATATAAGAAATGGAAGGCATGAATATGGTGAAGAAAGTGAAGCTCACTATGTAGATACAAATGTGGATGATGAAATTTAAGTTGAAGATGAAATTGGAAATACCTTTGCAGCAACATTGGATGTTATTAAAGACATGAATGAGGTTACAACGAATATTGAATTTGATTATGAAGCTAAATTAACATGTATTGTGAACTAACTTGCAAACCTCAGGTATGAGGGAGATGAAAGTTGGTATGGGAAAGTTGCAATTGTAGAAAAATATATGAAAGAAAAGGAATATGTTTTTGACGTTACATAAATTGACAAATATGTTTAATTAGTTGTACTAAGATACAAGCAAATGTAGAAAAAGAATTAGAGACAGAATGAAAAAAATATTGAAGAAGAAGATAAAAATAAATCTGAAGTTGAGGAACAAGAAAACCTATGCAAAATTTAGATTTTAGAGAAAAAAGAAGAAAATGTTTGTATAATATAGAACTAAGGACAACCAAATAACCATTTGAATTAATTTGAAGTGTTGTAAGTCTAACTAAGACTTATACCCGCAAAGACTAGTTGTCATAATTAAGGGTCTTCACATAGTTTGAATGTACTTGGCATGTATTGCATGAAAAATATACATTTAAGAAATAATTAGGCATAAATATAAGAATTAAAATTAGTCTCGCTATTATTAACATTATAAGATAATTATAGATTATCTCTCCACAACATTTTGTGTTTATATATTCTTTTATTCTCAATTTATTCAATCAACTCTAATTCTTGAACTACAACTCTATTGTATAATAATATTGTATGAAGTATTTGTTATCTTAACTGTTGTAGCAATTTATCGTTTCCTCCTCTATCTATTTGGATTTGATGATAATATTTCCAAAATCAAAATAGGCATTGAAAACTCCAATGAAAGTGTTGTAAGTGTAAAATCTCTTGCCGTACCAAAAGCTACAATCTCCACTCACAAGGTCATATTGAAGAAATTATGGAGATTTGTGGTCACCATGCTTCCACTTCAATATCTTTCGGATGAGTTGTAATAGGGGTTGCTCTTATAGGTATTTCCATAGTAATCAACATTGATAATGAAATAGTCATACATATTGCAACATAGATAGTTGCAAGAATCACAATTTTGAGCATTAACATTAATGCCCACCAGTAGTAACACTAACCCTGAGACCATTATCGATGAACCATTACTAGTCACCATTGTTGACAATTCCTCTAACACTCGCAAACTTACTCTCAATATTCCATTTCTTGATATGAATAACTTAATGGGATGTTTGTTGTATTTATACTAAAACCTAGTCCCTTCCTTCTTCACATCAAACATAAGAAACTCAATCTATCCACATCCTAAACATTAATTTTAGGAATTAGAAAGATACACGTTAATATGCAACGAGACTCACTTCCAAGGTAGGAATTTCAAATTTGAAACACCCATCAAATTTGATAATTTTTGCAACTCTAGTGCCCATTTTGATCAATTTCACAAAGAATTTTGATGGGAAAGGGGAATTTTTGGCTGTAATTAATGAGAAAATCACACCCATCGATTTTTTCATTATCTTTTGCTATGTTTCGTTATATTTAAACAAAAAATGTTAATGGGAAAGGAAAATCACCTCTAACCTGACAAATTCCATCCTGATCTGGATTTATGCAGGAACACAATAGAATACACATATAACCATAAATATAAAAATGCATCGGAAATAACACTTCATTTCATTAATATCAAAGAACTGAAATTTGTTTACAGACAGAATGGAAATAAACTAGCTAGGGTGTTCGCAGCTTATCTTTGAGAAGAGATGTGGTGGCTACAGGCCTCTGAAATGTGTGTTAAAATGAGGCTTGAAGAGCTATAAATTATTGAGAAACAATGGAAAACCCTAAACATCCAAAAACCTAACCCTAGGAGATGAAACTCCAGAATATGGGCCCCGACGGGGTAAATTCGTACATCAATTTCCCAGGGTCGTAACTTTGGCATATTATCTTCATTTGACGCACATGATACATCATTAGAAAGATATATCTGAGGACTAAAACTGTTGATCACAAATGTTGAGTCTGAAACGAAATCGTATTGGGGGTTTGATGATCAAAAAATGTTTTTTAGGGCCTCAAAACGACTCTCGAAGTTCAGGACCCAAAAAACTGCTAAAAATAGTAAACTGTGTTATAATTAAGGAAACTGAAAAATTGAAAGAAACAATGGTGGGGCCCCAAGAAGAATAGGAGGGTGGCCACCAATATCCACCTGGATTATTCCTCCCCTCTTAGAAATCAATTATCCCCATTGCGTTGAGTTCCTCCATGAGATGAGGAAACTTCTGATGAACTTGGTCCCTGGTAAACCACTTGCCTTGGTGCAGGAGTTGGCTAGCTTTGACAACCAGATACAGTTGTATCTTCTACTGATGAGTGTTATTAATTAGCATGTCCATGATACAATCTATGGTGGCATGTTCCATGCAGTCCAGATTTAACTCTCTTGTGAGTTATTCTACAATATCAGAGGTGTCCAGTAGAGGTGGGAAATAGGGCCAAAGACGGTCCACATTGAATACTAGGTGCAGACCAAGGAATGTTGGAATACTTAGCTTGAAGAAATTTCTCCCTACATCCTTGGTGATGTTGTACGATCCATATCGAAGTAGGTGAAGCTTGTGGTGGGGTCCAGTGAGGTGCTCCTTCTGCAAATGTAGCCACAGTTTGTCGCCCACTTGGAAGTGGTGTGGAACCTGATGTTGATCATGTCATTTCTTGTCTTAGCATTAGCTTTGTACAATATTTCATGAAACTGTTGGAAGATGTGCTGAATGTGCTCAATGAATTTGTTCGTTTTGTCAGCTTTAGACTGAACATGAGCAAAATCGACCCGAGTTGCCACAAATGGTATGGCTACATCAATGGGACATAGTGGCTGGAACCCTAGGCCCACCTGAAAGGGGTCGTGGCCTGTTGAGTTTTGGAGATCCCATTTATAACTATGTTGTACATAGGGAAGGCTCTCATCCCATGTGTGTGAATGCTTTGAATTGTACATGCACAGAATGTGTACAATCATCCTGTTGACGACCTCTGTTTGGCCATCAGTTTGGGGATCGAAAGATGTGGACTTGGTGAGCTTGGTGTCCAACATTAACTAGAGGCTGGACCAAAATGTGTTGAGGAACCTGTTGTCCCAATATGAGATGATAGACTCTGGGATCCCAAAGTGCACCCACGCTCGTTTAAATAAGAGTTTAGAAGTGGCTTCTACTGCGATATTCTTCTTGCAGGGCGACATAATGACCATCTTTGAGAATCTTTAGACAACCAGAAAAACACAGTCGTTTCCATGCTTAGTAGAAGGAAGGACCGACATGTAATCCATGGATATGGATTCCCTAGGTCGACTAGGGGTAGGTAGCGGAGTATAGAGGCCTTGCTTCTTGATGGTCAGTTTCGCAATTGAGAAAGAAGTGCAGGATCTGATGTACCTCCCAACATCATGTCAAAGGTTCAGCCAATAGAAATACTTCTACAATACTGCCACTGTCTTCTCGAACCCAAAATGCCCAACGAATCGACTGTAATGTGCTTCGAAAAACATCTTGGCCAGCTCGCTTGAAGGAACAAAAATGTATCCCAAGTGACATAGCAGTGCATCCTAGAGGTGAAAATTTGGAACTTGTGTACCTTCCAAGAGTGTTTTGTATGTGTGGCCGAATTCTGAATCACTCTTGTAGAGAAGCGGCCAATCATAAGTCTCGTGCCCACAAGAGTTGAGAACAATGGTTAGCGCCATGATCGGTGGTCGGCTGAGGCAGTCTGCAACATTACTAGTGCTGCCCTTCTTATACTTGATGTTCAAATGAAATTGTTGCAAATATGTGGACCACTTCTGATGGTGATCATTCTGCAACTTCCCTTGTGCTAGTATGAGCTGCAGGGGTCAGTGGTCTGTGTGGATGACCGCTTCCTTCCCCAAAATGTAATGCTTGCATTGGCGGCACTCCTGCACAATGGAATACATTTCTTTGTCATAAGTGGGATAATTGCGGACTGTGTCGGATAGTGTCTCACTGTGATATGCCACTGGATGCCCCTGTTGAGTAAGAACTGCCCCAATATCATAGTCAGGGAATCTGTCTCGATCTCAAAGGGTTGTTGCAAGTCTGGTAATGTGAGAACTAGGGCAGAGCAGAGGCGAAGTTTAAATTATACGAATTTTTCTTGAGATTCCGACCAAAAGAAATTTTATTTTTCTCCTCCCTTGGTGACTTGACTCAAGGGCCAAGTGATATGAGAGAATCCCAATATGAACCTGCAATAGAAATTAGCACACTACAAGGAAAAGACCCTCTAGCAGATGTTTTCGAGGAACCCAATAGAAAAGTACCCCAGACATCTGTTTCTAGTGGAGGATCCTAGAGGAGGTTGGCAGGAAGAGGTTTTTGTGGATGTATTTCTTCCAGTGCTCTTATCAACCTAAAATGCACTAGTGCGTTCAATATGACAAAGCACCGGTGCATTACAAAAATTGGCACACTGGACACTGTGCACTCCATACACACACGACTGGTGCGTTTTATTTCTGTAGAGCACTGGTGCTTTACATGTTGACCGTACAAATACTTCCCAGTGTGGAATAAATGAAAAGCACCAGAGCGCCCACAAAACGCCTGCACTGATGGATGGTTAAATAATAAAAAATTATGGCAAAAAAACCACATAAAACATTGGCACACTGGAAATAGTGCGCTCCCTACACACTCTCCCGACGCTTCTAATTCAGCAACTGTGTTGGTGCATGTCATATCGTCAGCCTCGGTGACTCATAAAAAGTGCTCGGAACATAAACGTCCCAGTGCCAAATGACTGAAATGCGCCAGGATCCCCGTAAATGCCGCACACCAGAAAATGGTTTAAAACAAACAAAATTGCGGCCAAAAAATAGCAGAAATCATTGGTTCACCAGGCACTGTTACCAGTGTGTCAAGTTACTGTAGAGCCTCGGTGCATCACATCCCCAAGCCCCGATGCGTCATAAAAGCGAGCGGAACATAAAATTCCCAGGGCGGAATGATGGAAATGCACTGGGGTCCCCATAAATTCCACGCACCGGAATAGAGTTAAATAAAAAAAATTACAGCAAAAAAAATCAGAAATCATTGGTTCACTAGACACTATTACTGGTGCGTCATGATACTATAGAGAACCGATGCTTTAAAACTATGCCTTCCCGGTGCCTCCTAAAAGTGCGCGAAAATAGAAAGAGCCCGGTGAGGCATAGAGTCAACGCACCGGTGCTCTAGCAAAAATCCCGTGCATCGGAATAGGGTTAAATAAAAATAATTTACGGCCAAAAAACTGCAGAAATCATTGGTTCATCGAACACTATTACCAGTGCATCATATTATTGTAGAGCACTGGTGCTTTAAAAATATGTCGCCCCGGTGCCTCCTAAAAGCACGCAAAAACAGAAAGAGCCCAGCACGGCATATAGGAAACACACCGGTACTCCAATAAAAACCCCGCGCACCATAATAGGGTTAAATAAAAAACATTTATGGCCAAAAAACCACAGAAATCATTGGTTCACTAGACACTATTGACGTGCATGATGTTACTGTAGAGCACCAGTGCAATAACATTACGCCACCCCAGTGCCTCCCAAAAGCGCGCAAAAATAGAAAGAGCCTAGCACAACATACAGGAAATGCATTGGTACTGCAGTAAAAAGCCTGGACATCGGAATAGGGTTAAATAAAAAAATTATGGCAAAAATACTGCAAAAATCATTGGTTCACTGAACACTGTTATTGGTGCGTTGCATTACTGTAGCGCACTGGTGTGTTACAGTTACGTCGCCCTGGTGCCTCCTAAAAGAACACGAAAACAGAAAGAGCCCGGTGTGGCATTAAGACAACACGCCGTTACTCCAGTAAAACCCCACGCACCGGAACAGGGTTAAATAAAAAAAAAATTACCACATTTTTCACTTTTGTCAATGCTACAGAGCTCTCAAGCACTAGTGCAAGTTATCCTTGCTTGAGTTGCACTGACATCCGTGCTCCTATTACACTTATTTCACGCACTGCTGCTGTACATTGTCACCAATCTACAACTTGAATTTTTAGAACAGTGGACAAATTTTCTTTTTTAAATTGTACAGCCAATATGCCTCCTTGACGGGTAAATGTACAAGTATTTTTTTTATTTTTCCATAATCAAACCTTTAGTAGACTAGAATTTTAAAAAACCTTAAAATTAACCGATAAAAAAAAAAAAATTGTCGCGCGATGCGCTCAGTTCTCGTGGCCGGGCATCGCGAGGTGCATGGTGTTATTTTAAAATTTTTTAAAAGTGCGATGTGGTCATTTACCAGTCTGCACTGTTGACAACGTTGAATCGTGGCCACCCATTGCGTTGACCAAATTATCCGCCCCGGGGCACATAAGTTTTCTGGTGCACCGTAATCGCAAATCGACATTATCAACGGTTGGGGTTGGTAAAACGGTGCTAAGTGTATCCGCACCGGTTCCGGGGTGGATTCCAAAGGCACACCATGTAATTGTAAATTTTACGACAAAGAGCGGTGTGCTCGGATACTTGGCCGCACCGTACAACTATGTACGGTGGCAGGAGGGCAGTGTACTGACTTAGCTATAAGCCCTGGGGTGTATAGTGAAGTTAGCGCACCAGCCTCCTCACACCGCACTTAGTGAACGGTGTGCTAAAAATATTTTCTGGAGCACCGCTCCCGGTGCTTTTTATATCATTATGTTCACTGTCGCTAGTGCGTCTTTGTGGAGGGATGCACCGTTATCGGTGTGTGACTGTCTTTTTGGCGCACCAACCCTTGTTTTATTTATTTTCCAAAAAATAATTATATGTGTATATTTGTAAATACATGTGTCATTTAATTAAAAAATTGTGTTTAATATGTCAGTCATTCAGAGACGTGAAAGGAGAGAAGAGGAGCAACAACAATAACCACAGGCAGAACAATATAACATGGTTCGCCTGTGGGAGGCAAGAGAAAGGGAGAGAGATGCGTACCCTCGCCCTATTATAGCAGCGACGCAAGGGCTCCTATGGTAGGTAGGCCTCCTCAAGTTCTATGAGGAGGCTACTTCCCTAAAGTCCCATAGTGGTTTTTTGAGACATCTTATCCGAAGGTGGAATGCCCAGCAACAGGATTTCTGAGTTGGTATTGCCCAGTGGTACACGCCCACTGAAGAGGATGTATATTTTATTACAGGGCATTCGAGGAGAGGGGTGGATTTTCCCTCGTTCCCTGAGGTTCCAGTTGGTTGTGTGGTAGGGAGTCAGTTAGTTTACTCCCAGAGATACATTGGAGAAGATATATTGTCTCCTTCAGATTTTCAGGTCTCCGGAGGACAGTTACGTATTGGTGTGTTTGGTCGTGAGGAGGTCCAGTGTCTCTCACTTATCATTTCGACCGTTTCACACAACACCAATGATGGGCAACGCATTAGTTGCCAGATTTTATATTATTTTGATTCTTTACTACAGCAGCCACGACTTTTCAGGTGGTCTGCCATTTTTTTACGACAGTTCTGTATAGCATTAGATAGATGTTGTGCTCATGCACAAGGGAGGGTCAACTTCCCTTTTGCTTCAAATAATTTTTGTTTATTTTTTGAGAGGTTTCCAGAGACGAGGCCTTCTTTTCTTCGGCAGCCTCGTAGGCCGATTACTAAGGCACGTATGCATATGTGGGGGAAGATGATGCCCAAGAGGGAGGAGACTTTGTTTCCAGTGAGGATATCAGATGATGCACTGGGGTTGCTAGCCAGTGTTTTTGAGCATCCATTCATTATGGTCCCCTGTCCTTATGAGGGGTTGGATTGGCGAGGGTGTGCCAACATCCTCTTCACAGATGATGAGCCACCAGATGATAGGGGTAATATTACTGTTTTATTTAAATTTATTCTAACATTTTCTTTAACTTGTTTTTATTAAATTGTGTAATGCAATTGTCTAATTATTGTTGTGTACTTGTATATATTTTGCAGAAATTGGCTCTTATGATGGCAAGGAGATGCCACCACCACCGCCTAATCCAGTTGTGGATCTTGATGAGGATGAAGAGGGCATGATGCCAGATATTGCCGAGGATCAGCAGGAGGCTGGTGCATATTAGAGACCTACTCCTGCTGGTGCGCTGGCCTGCAGTCGACGTTTGAGTGATGCTAGATATAGGATGGAGTTGGGCGACCAACTCATTGCATTGTTTGTTGAGGCGGGCATCCGCCCCCCTGATTTCAGAGATATAGAGGCTGACGATAAGCTTTGAGAGATTTGGAGAGGCAAGCCGCGTGACATGTACAGCCTAATGTGTCATGTTGTAGGAGTTATGACAGCTTTTACGCGACTGACGAGGATTGTTGCACATTACGAGTGAGCCTCAACACATGTTGGACAGTCTGCGAGGTGCAGCGTACCATCAACATCTCATGATCGTTCACGGCCTCGCGCCACACCAGATTTTCATGAGCCTCCAGTAGCATCTACCAGCAGTCATCATGGAGATGAGGCTCGATCATCGGCTGATCCATGACATTTATATTATAGTTGTATATTTTTAACATTATATATATATATATAGATAGATAGATATATGATGGTCCATGTATTTTATGTCCTTTTTGCATTTGTACTTAATTTACATGTTGGTGATCATCATTATGTGTATGTTGTTAGGTCATGTTAGATATGTTCATTTAATGTGTAGCTTGAAAATATATGTGTATTTGATAGCATGAGATGCATATTTGATGTTTGTTTTGTACTGATGATGTTAATATATAATGTTAATTGTGTTTTGTTAGATGATCTTGATCGCGATGATGCATTTAGCGATTTTGAATTTGTTTTTTAGTCAAATATGATGTTTGTACGATGCTTATCATGAACGATGTTTATTAATTAATTTATAAATACGAAATGATCATGATATTGTAAATTTGTAATATTTGTATTTCGAATTGTATTTAAAATTCTAAAATTGTAATTGTAATGATATATATGTAAATTTCTAAAATTGTAATTGTAATTCTAATTTTTTAATTTGTAAAATTGTAATTGTATATATGTAAAATTCTAAAATTGTTATTGTACGTGAAATTGTAAAATTGTAATTCTAATTCTAATTCTAATTGTATGTAAAATATTTGTAAAATTTTAATTGTATTAATGTGAAATGAATTAATTAAAATTTTCAAATTTGTAAATTTGTAAATTTTAAATAATTGTAAAATAATAAATATAGAATAATATGATTTATTGTAACATAAGGAAATTTAGAAAATAATGCAAATAAATTCCTGTACTTAATTAGAGTTATCATTATTTTATTATGATCTTAGATACAAAAAACAATTAGTTTATACAGTACGCCATTGTTTTTGAGATCAAGTACATAATACCAAATTATCAAGTGAATTATTGATTTTAACATTAACACAATGCAAATTACCAATTAATTCAAAATACATATTACATTAATGTTTCAAAAAAATCATCTTAAAAAGTACAAATATTGATGAAATAACACATATTGTATCATATCACTCTCGGTTCTCATGATCACCCTCATTATCTACTAGCTCGCATGGCATGATAACACTCTTCTTCTCAAAAATATGTTTTGATCTAGGGTCATGTGTCAATACGAACCACCAATGCTTCAATTTCTGCATTCGCTGATGAAATCAAACCAACATTATATAGTACTTAGAGATCAAAATATACATTATATCGAAGTTCAACATAAATATTAATTACTTTTTGTAAATTTGAAAAATTATAAGTCACTTACTCTTTATCAAGCGCTTTTTTCCACTTGTTTGGAGCAACTCTCCTTCTCTTTTGTCTTCATCCAATTCATCGCCCCAAATCACCGCACCTGGTCTGTTGTTGATCTACTTGATGTACTCACTGGCATAGTAGAAAGACTCATACGATATTTACCCCTCTTCCATAGACCCCTTGGGTTTTTCCCTTTGTCAAACAAAACCTTTCAATTTCTTTATGAACCTCTCTAAGAAGAACATCCAATGACAAGAAACAACCCCAACTAATTCAACCTCATCTACCAGGTGGATTAGAAGATGAACCTCTAAGTCCATGAAACTCGTTGGCAGTTCCTTCTCAAACATACAAACAATCTCAACTATCTCTTGACGCCACCATGGAATGCTAGCCACATTAATCTCCTTTGACGTGATCCAACCTACAAATGCAGATAATTTAGATATGGCACATCCTAGGTCTTGAGGGAATTCATGTTTCACACACCCACGCACAAACAAAGGATAATGACACTGCAAAGTTATAAAAACATGCAATAATATACAAAATTAGTTATGTTTTATGATCACCGCATGGGGTAAAATTTATTAATATAAAAAATAATAAAATCATGCTTTTGCCATTATACGTAATCTTCGAAGATTCAAATGGTCATGCGATTTCAACCCTGAAAAATGGTCATCCATGATGAAGCAGCGCCATAGTGAAGACCCATATGAAGTTGGCACCCTCACATCCATTATAACTCCCTTTGCCAAAGATATATCATCTTTTTTTTAAATCCATGGGACATTGCCTTCTTTGAAAAACCATGAATTATAGGGCCCAACGCTTGCCTCTGATCCCGTACCTCCTAATCGTCTTAGCCAATATTTCTTTTTAGTTTTTGAAGTAATAAGATCTTTCCTAACCACCAATGTGTCACTTTGTTTTGATGATATGTGCCTCCATAAATAAGTTTAAACATTTTTAAATATATGCATGGGATCTAATAAGTGGGCAATTTTAAGATGCTCCCAATATGGGAGGTCATAAAAGATAGATTTCCTTTTCATCCCAATGGGAAATTTCTCAACATAGGTGTTGAAGAAATCTGTATCATCGAACTTAGGCTCCCCATTTGAATCGAACATTTCTGTGAACTCCTTCTCCTTCTCTCTCTCATATGCTCTAAGCCATTCAGCTGGTGTCGTTATTGGAGGCCTTTGGGTTCTTTCTCGTTTACCATTGAAAGTGGATGTTGCTCTTCTGTAAGGGTGTTCTTCTGGTAGGAATATCTTGGAGCAATCATACACTGGCTTTCATAGTTCCTTGGACTATCTAGCTTTCAGAGAAGGTCCACAACATTTACATCCAAAATACCCTTTTTTTACAAGACTTGGGAGATTATATTTGTATACATTAATTAATATGCATGGCATGTTAAAGAATATCATGAAGATAAGAAGAAATAATATTACAACGAATTAAATAACTAATATGTGAAATAATATTGTTACATTATATATAAACAAATCAATAAATTAAACATGTAATTTACTAGAGCAAAATCCTAAGCCTAGACAATCATGTGTCGTGTAAGCACATATGCCATACAACGTAAACCTCCTCTCTGCTGTGATGGGTCTTGATACATCGTATAAATTTATCCCATCCCATAATTCCTTCAATTAATCTATCAGTGGTTGTAAGTAGACAGCCATATTCTTCACTTGTCTGCTACCAGGGACTATGAGAGCCAACATAAGATGTTCATTCTTCACGGACAACCATGGGGGGATATTGTTATTGATCACTACTATAGGCCAAACTGAATAGTTGGTGTTTTGGAGGGAATATGGGTTGACGCCATCCATGGCTATGCTGAGTTGTAGACTTCGTACTTCATTCTTGAATTTTTCGGGCCATGTATCCTCTATATGCTTCATGGCTATTGAATCAGTTTGTATTCACATAACTCCCAACTCACTTCTGTGTGAGGCATACCATCCCTGCAACATAACTAATTCTTTGCAACGAAAGAGCCTTTTAATCCTTGGGATTATAGGCATGTGCCTCAATATCTTAAAAGGAGGACCAGTACGTGATTTACCCTTCCTTTTTGATTTATCATACCTGTCATGCCCACATTTCGGACACATCCCTTTGTCTACATATTCTCCTCTATATAGAATACAATCATTTGGACATGCATTATATGATATGTACTCAACACCCAACATTTTCAACAATTTTTTTGCCTCTTCACAGCTACCAGGCAAGACATTATCAATTAGAAGAACCTTATCTTTGAATAACCTGTAGTTGGTGATCATGGAAAAATATATTAATAAATGTACATTAATGTCGATATAGTTATTAACATTCATAAAATTTAACATTTGTAATGTTCATTGTAGTGTACTGATTATATTTCAAATTTATATATAAGGGATGTACTTTATGGTAACTTACCTCAAAATTTCCGAGAAACATGCATTCAACAAGCCAAAATTTGCTTTCAAGTTGTACAGTAATATCGTTGTCCCCAATTGGGTAGACTTTGACTGGCCACCGGGTCCAAAGAGAGGGGTGGTGGAAGCAAATTTAAGGCTTTCGAAAAAGGTGTCAGCAATATGAGCATCATCCCCTAGCTTATCATCATTTTGGAATGCACCTAACAACATTGTCTCCATGGAAGTTGTATCCCTCAAGTAATCATCCATACCAAACTCTATTTGATTGTTTCCATTTCCAGCTTGTGAAGAACTACTATTACTGTAGTCATTCCCAATTGGTGAATCTGGACGTAGCGGAATTGAATCGGTGGTTGATTCAACCATTCTTGGTATCGTTCCTCTCCGATTTTTTCTCTTAATTCAGTCTTCTCTATATTTGACATTGTCGTGGGGTGCAACGGAAGATGGTAGGTAGGTCGTTCATCATCACTAGAATTCCAATAATTAAAAAAAAAAAAATTTGAACATGATTAATACAAAATATTATGATATCAAGTAGTAACCACATTGACAATATTGCATGATTATAAATTGGTTTGATGTTGAAATAATTACATATTAATCAATATATATATACCAAACAATTATAATTGTAATTACCATGATTGTCCCGGGATTGTGGCTAGAAGATGCAATATTGTTACAATTGGCAGGGTGAAGTGGCTGTCCATTTTCATCTACGAAATGCATCTTGTGGTATGCAGCTCCTGATAAGAACTTTCAATGTTTTGGAGCAGTACTTTGAATATAATTTTGTGCATCTGAACTCGATGATGAATCTGCATAAACCTGCAAATTTGTATACATTATAAACTTAATTAAGTTGTGCATGATTGACTACATGGATAAAAAACATACATAAATTCAATTAGATTGTGAAAAAATAAAACAACTCTGAAATAAATATTACGTCTCCACATGGATAGGGGAGAATCGCGCGATGGAATTTGAGAAATATTATGGAACGAAATGATTTTGAAGAATTGTCCATTTCATATAATATATGATATTTTATCCTCGACATTTGAGCAAAACAACAATAAACCTTGTGGACAAACCTAAATGTAATTCCTGCGTACTGCTCTCCGTATAACCGCACCGACCAGTTCTTTATTTTGCGCACCTTCGCTGTGCTTTTGTAACAAGTAGCACCGATGCGATTCAATTAAACGATGTACCAAGAACGAATAATCACAATAAAAAAGTGCAACCCTATTTTCTTTAAGTGAAAAAAAAGTGGTAAATTGAAAATTGGGCAGAAAATATTTTCGAAAATCTAATTTCATAAAACATCATTAAACAATAATCATTATTTCACTATTTTTTGCAAAAATTTCAGCCGTAGACGTGGTGATACATACCGGAGCAAACAAAGAGTACTCAGGATCATCAGGAGTAGGAACACATTTGAACAGAAGTATTCTATTAATCCGAATTCCAAACCTCCGGTAATTCAAACCCTCTACCATAGAATTTTAAACAACATGAGTAAAGTTTATTATTTTTTTGTACTTTTTCCGTAGTTTTTTTTATGTTGAAATAAGAAATCAAAGTCTATTGTTTTATTTTATTTTTTCTCTAGTTATTTATTTAGTAAAATACAAAATCAAATCTTATTGTTTTTTTTAACTTTTTTTTGCTTTGCCAGCTTTTTACCTTTTCTACGCTTTTCGAAGAAAAATTTTTTTTTTTAAAAAAAATCAATTTTTAGAAACAAAACCCTATATTCTTTTATATTTCGCCATTTTTTCTCCCTTTATTTTCAATTTAGATTTATAGGGTTTTTGTACTCATAATAACCAACTCCATGGGACGACTCGTATTGGGCCGAATCCCAATCCATTTTGGTGCTTGCGTCAATCTGAAAAAAATACAATTTTTTTTTTTCGATGTGCGCCCGCATAACGTTGCGCACCAATGCGCTTGGTTATACCAAGCACTAACAAGTACAATGATAAAAATAAAAAAATAAAATATCTTTTTATCAAAGGCACCATTCATAACATATGGCACGGGTGCACTATTACATTAAGGAGCACCGGCAGTATGTCGCTTTGGAAAAAAAACCATTTTACAAACATACCCTACATTATTTTTAAGTCAGCTCTTTCTTCTCCCACTTGTCATGATTTTAGAATTAGGTTTTTCAATTTATATTTATAGTGTTTGTATTGTTAAAGATAAGCCTAAGACATGAAACCAATGGGAGGATCCGCATAGTCGCATCTCAATCCATGTCGGCTCCTTGTATCAATCTTAAAAGACATTTTTTTCATCAAGTGTCTTTCGTAACATAGTGCACCTGCGCTCGTTATACAAGCGCACCGCGCAAGAAGTAAAAGATAAAATTATGCAACAAATTATGTTTTTATCGCGTAACTATATAAATATATAAATCAGTGTTAATTATTACATTATGGCGCACCGCACAATGTGTTGTTTTTGAAAAACCATTTTACAAACATACCCTACATTATTTTTGTTTCGCCTTATCTTCTCCCCACTCTGTCGTGATTTCGTAATTAGGATTTTCAATTTATATTTATAGGGTTTATATCGCTAAATATAAACCTAAGACATCCAATGAACGAGTCGACGTACATAGCCGCATCTCAATCCATGTTGGCCCTTATGTAAATAAGAAAATAAAAATAAAAATTTGGTGCATCCCGTCCGAAAGAGTGCACCGGGCGCCCGTTATCACAACGCACCGTGAAAGTATTGTCATAAAAATTTCAAAAAATATGCATTTGGTGCACTATTTCATTATGATGCACCACGAACGTTCAATTTCTAAAAAACTTTTCAAACAATACAAACCTTACTTTTCTTTTTTGTTTCTCCCTTTCTTCTTCTTCGTGATTCGTAATTAGGACTTTTCAATTTAGATTTATAAGGTTTTTATTGCTAAATATAGACCTAAGACATGCAACCGATGGGACAATTAAGTCGTATCCTAATCCACATGCTCGCCTTGGAATGATTTAAAAAAAAAAAATATTACCGGTGCACTTTATGTAAGGTAGTGCAATGGTGCTTACAAGAGCAATTGCATAACTAATGTGAAAAAATAATATTTAATAAAGGCGCTATATGTAAAATATAAAGACCGATTTATGCTAAAAACTAACACCGGACCATTTTTATTATTTTTATGATGGTTAACTGCGGTCATTGACATGTAATGCACTCACAGGCTTCGTTGACATAGAGAACGTGTACTGTATTATAATTATTTTTGCGTGCGTGGGAAAACATACACGCACCGACGTCGATGCGTTCACCATGAATGGCGCACCGATTTTTTGAGATTTTTTTTTTTTAATTGAGAAGTTGACGCTTTATTTAAAAAAATATATTATTAACCGATATGATACAAGTTTGATATTGTTAAATAAATGACCGACAAGAGATCATGGAATAAAAATATCGATAACACATAAAGAAAAGCAAAAATGCAAGTTCTTTATAAAAATTTTACAAAAAAAATATTTTCGAACTATATGTAAGTTTAAATAATATGTATTGTTTAATGTGTATCATGCAGCCACAAAATGACAAAGCTCGATAAGATTATTTCCTTCGATCTAGGACCGTAAGAATGTATAAGCTCGATAAAAAATTGCAAAAGGATGAATCATGTGAATGAAAAATACTATCGATCCAATATTAGTTTATTTTTTAGTTTTCATTAATAATAAAATTAAAATTATAAGATAACATGTGTGAAAAAGTCTATTAAATCACCTCTCGTTTAATGTTCTATAAAACGGACCAACAACTCGTAAAAGGAATTTTGTTCTAAGAAAAGAAAAATAATAGAACATGCAAATGAAAATGAATTTCTCCTTAGCTCATCTCGGGAGTGGTGTTGGAGGTTAACAAAAGGGGGAAAAACTTTTACAAATGTTTGAGGGATCTATTGGAATGAATGTATACGTTCTTTCCACTTACAATACAAAAACCAATCCAATGATTCCAAGAACCAGATTTTTTGTAAACTACATGAAGAGTTTCCAAAGAATTGGTCAATGAGACATGTCGACTTCTTTTAATAGAAAAAAAACGTACAACAACAAAAAAAAAAAAAAAATAAGGAATGAAAAAGTAATTTTCCTTTAGATATTTGTCTAGAATTATTTATAAATATCACTTTTGTTATACTTACTTTTCATATATCAATATAAAAATTAAATATTTTATCGTCATGTTACATTTTCATGAAGATTATGAAAATCTCAAAAGATGAACAAGCTTCGATATCAAAAATATGCCGTAGGAATGTCTAAAAGGTATGCAAGGAGATGGTCAAAGAAATGGACAAAATTGCATCGCTAGGAGGAGCCATCTCAACAACAACGTGCTTCAAACGTAATATGTAATCATTGAATTTTTTTATCATTAGGTAAAAATAAATAAACAATTTAGTATCAAATACTAATTTTCAATTATTTTCTTAAAAGAAAAGAAAATGGAACCCATTTAGCACATAAAACAAGACAAGAAGGAAGAAAATGATTGATATCTAAGTTTGTGAGTAATTGTTACTTCCTTATAACAACTTAACTAGATTTCATTTTTGTATTTTTGTTTTTTTAAGAAAATCATCATTGAATGTCTCTAAATAGGTGCTAACACACAAAGAAGAACCATCGTAGGAATTGAATGAAATTGGTTTAAATACAGTTGTGCGTATATGTTGGCATATCAAAACTTCATTGTGGAATTTGTAAGCATCTATCTATCTTTTTTACTTAGCTCCATATATAATTAATAGAAAAATAAATCTTTTATATTAAATATATGATTTGTTATAGGGTATAAAAGTTACAGGAAACAAAGTATATAATCGCGCCAATAGATCAAATCTTGAAAGATGGCATGTTACATGGTTTTGAAATAATGTGTATAGTTTATGAGTCAATTGTCATGGCATTGGTACGCTATTTCTTTTTTATTTACTGATGTATATTATTTAATAAATATTAATTTCAATTTCACATTTCTCAAAGACAATATTCAGCTTTCATATGGTAGCTTATGTGTTTAATGTTGATTTGACTTATTCATATCATTTCATTTATGGTTGAACATTGGTTACATAACCTATTTATGGTTTCCCTTTCATGAATTTTTTATGCGAATTAAAACATATACGTTTTTACTTTGGATTGGATTCACACCACGAATCAACAAAATGAAGTACATGTGTGTTAATGGCTATCAACCATACTCCACGCAAATTTGTGTCAACTAATTCTTTAGATTTTTACTTCGATTCGTATGATTTGTTTAGTTGTTTCATTCCCCAAGACCGACTTACGGATCCATACCTATCTCTCCAATAATATGCCAAGTGGACGGTCTCGATCTTTCTGGGAATTTTTTAGGGTTTCTCGTCAATCATATTTAATGCCTTCTTTTAGCCTTATCTCATCCTTTCCGGTTCATTTTCCTATGATTTTCTATTCACCGAAGAACAAGAGGTTACGCCATGGCGTTTTTACCCGAGAAGAAGTTGAACAACTTCGAGTTCACGTTTCCACGTATCTGTATCGGGAATGATATCGTTAAATCGAAGGTTTCCTTACACTTATCGTTAGTTCAACTCATTCGATTTTTATATTTTTTTTTTTAACTCCCATGTTTGGCTCGTTGTTTTAATTAACTTCGATTTATACTTGTCTCTCTTTCTATTTTCCTATTTTTTTCGTTTTTGTTTATACAATGGCGAGCTCTAGTGTTAAGTATTTATCTTCTATATCTTAATTCAATGAGGTTTATTATCATTTTAGAGTAATGATTTTAATTAAACTCGATATTGATTCTTCATATGCATTATCTCTCATTGCGTATATTAACGCCCTTTTCTATTAGACTTTATTTGCTAAACGAATTTTTAGGATGTGACTTAAATCATTTAACCGGTATCGCATTTATCTAAGATTGCTCCACCTCTCAAGACGTTTAGGTATACACATACTCGCTCATGAGGCTTTAAATGGACCCTATCATTTTATATTTCCATTTTTCTCATATTTAATTTCAAATGGATCATAAAAATAGGATATATAATCGTTATGTCTTCAACAAAATTCTACACATTATTATCGTTGTCGTCTCCGTGTTAAGGTAATACTGCCTTTTCTCATTTTTGTTTTCTCAAATTCTTTTGAAATACTGTGAATTTTTTCCCCTCTAAATTCATTTCCTTCTTCTTGATGATGCCTAGTTACCCCATAGGCTTCGCCCCCGGATTTTGATAATTTGCTTTTACCAAGTGATATTTTCAATATCGTTTTTGCTTAACTCCTGGCTATTTTTGTTTATAGGTTGGTACCGGTATCTTGTTTTCTTCTCTAGTTAACAATAGATTACCCATCGAGGCCTTACCTATTTTTCTCACTATTTTATCTCATCGAATCATCTTTAGAGATAAAATATTTGTTTTTATATGTAATGAACTATAATTTGGAATTTAATCAATATTTGAATGGTGACTCATACCGAGTCCTTGTTTCAATATATATATATATATATATATATATATATATATATATATATTCAGCAGAAAATTTATTGCTATCATATGCTAGTTTCAAATGTTCTTCATAATTTTCTTTTTCCGAGATGAATAAAATGATCGTGTTTTTCATTCACAGAAAATCGTATATGCAATCCTCGCATAATATTAATAAACTCATTAATAATACCGATTTTCATGTTTTTCCATAGATACCGCATTTTATATTTATGCTTACATTTACAATCGTCGTTCCGTGTTAAAATTTCCCTCCGTAATGTAGCAAATAAGTGCTACCATATGAATGCAGTTAATTCTATTGCTTCTATAGATCTTTTTCGTATTAAATGTAGAAGGCTTAAACTTTTAATTTTCTTCATATGCCTAAAACTAAATTGGTTTTATTTACACAGTAATACATATTTAATATTATCGTTTTATTTTAAAAACGTGCTATAAAACTTTCAGATACTTTATCCTTTCTAGTTTTCCATAAAATTTAAAGTGACCGTTCTAAAATGTATAAGATGTACATAGTTTATTTTCTATACTCGCTATTCATTTAATTACATAAAATGTAAACATAACTTCTACTGCATTAATTACGTATAGTCACCTCTCGTTATGCACTAGACTTTAAGTTTTATAAATCGTGTTTTTCTCGTTCTAATAATTCTTTCTTCTCAAGCATATACATTTTATTATATATTAACTTATTTTGCAAGGGAATTTGACTTAAACTATTGGATTTATTTATTTTTAAACTCGAACCCAATAAGTCTTCATTTCTTTTTCGTAATTAATTTTCTCGAATTCAAATCAAGTTAAACATATAATTTATGAAATTTTTCTTTTTCTAATGATTTATTCTAATTATGCAAAGCCGTATACTCTTAGATTTTCCATTTGCTTAAATTCTCTTTTCCATACGTAAAATATCATAGATTTATATAGTATATAATTTTCTTGTATTATTATAAATGTTCACCGTAATTGTACTCCTTTCCGAATAGAAATTTCTCGTTTACTTATATAAATCCTTTTCAGAAGGGAGATACAACTTATCTTTCGAATTCTAATGTTTTTCTTTAAATTTTTTCCAATATAGAATTTAATATTACCTACCCATTAAATTCAAATCATAGTTACTAGTTTATGAAATCTATTTTTTCTCATACACATATTTTATAATTACGAAATGCATTAAAGTTATAAAATTCATTTGTCTATGGGAATAAGATATATCTCCCGTGACGAACCAATATCAAAGCGTAGAGATTCTCATGATACTTCAAAGAGGACTCTATATTCCCACAACTACATGTATTTTAGAGAATTACTTTCTAATAAGATCCGTTGTAAGGAATTACATATCTACAACATAAGAATTAATATTTTCAAGTTTAATAAAAGTTTAAGATTTACAATACCAAATCTCGCAACAACAATTTATTAATTAGGTGCACATACCACTTCTTTCTATGACCAATCCTCCCAACTCTAGAGTTCTTCTATCTCCTTCCGCAACTCACCCCCAGCCGAGATCCTCCAATGACAAACCAACTTCTACCGTTCTAGAGCAAATTATTTAAGCTATGCTTTCCCAAGTTCTGCTTTCTAAATTCGCATCCAAAATTTTCAGGATGCTTTCTTCCCGTTTTTCCTAGGGCTTCCATCAATGAGGTACTTTAAAATCAGTCGTTTTCTCCAAATTTTCTACCTCTCTTCCCAATTACTTTCCTCTTCATTGGGGAATTTATGCTTTTTTATCTTTGAATTAATTTAGAAATATTTTCCAAGGCTTTTTGAAAGGTTTTGGGGAAGTCTTAACCTTTTTCCATATCCTCATGGATCAAAGCCGATCTCCAATCTCATCCGGTCATAGTGCGCACATAATTATTCTATTTATTTTTCATTAATAAATATTTAAATAAATCCACACAATATTTTTCCAATAGGGTCCACTCCCCTTTGGATTTTTGTTCAAATGTCTAACTCGAAAACATAGAAACTTGGGGTGTTACATTGCCATTTTCCCAATCGAAGGAAATAATGAAGGAGGCCCAAATCCTTCATCTTGAACTCTTTTGCAAGATTTTCTCTCGTATGAGTGTATCAAATGCTCATCACCCGTTAGTATTAGATCATCAACATAAAGAACAACGATTAAAATCTTACCCTCCACCACAATTTGGCATGTGTTTCCATCCGCCCACTCTTGGTGAAGCCAAGTCTAGTGAAATTGCTGTGGATCCATGTACCAAGCACGTGGTGCTTGCTTCTACCCATAAAATGCTCTTTTAAGTCTCGCACACATGTGACTCATCGCCGAGGATCTCAAATCCTTCGCACGTCAATGTACACATTTTCCTCAATGATCCCATTAAGGAATACAAATACATCCATCTAATGAATGTGCCAACCTATCCGTGTCGTAGAGAGAAAGGATGGTCCTTATGAAAGAATACCGTACACAGTGCAAAGGTTTCTTCATAATCAATCCCCTCGATCCGTGAGAAGCCCCGTGCAACAAATCCGGCCTTATACTTCCCGACGCTCCCATCAAATAGCCGTTTCTTACCTTGTAGATCCATTTCGAATCTACCATTGATTTCAACGCTGGAACAATCTCCCAATCATTGCTTCGACAATGGAGTCATACTCCTCCACCATGGCATCTACCCATGGGCTCCGCGTCGCTTCTTCAAAAGAATATGGCTCCGTCACGACACACTTGCTCATAAGAGCCATGTATCTAGTAAACCTGGCCAGGGACTATCTCTCGTATGCGCCATGATGTGTGGACCCTACATTTTTTGCCGCATCAAGCTTTCCGCCTTTAGCTTCCGTGGCACGCTATTAGTTCGATGTTTGGTTTGCGAGGCGGGGACTCTCCACCCATGAACTTCCCTCCCCGGGGGCTGGTCCACATCTCTGGAGGCTCATCTTCGAGAACCGACGTTCCTCCACTACATGCAAGTCTATTCTCCTTACATAGCCCGTGTAGAACCCATGATCGCTTCCGTTCTTTCTCTCCATGACCCCATTTGTCAGGTTATGAGGTGCTATGAGTTCTCTTCGAATTCCCTTATTTGCTACAAAAGTCTTTGAATTTGTTCGAGATATATTCACCACCATTATCGCCGTAGAGCCTTCACTTCGTTTCCCCGACTCCTTCTCCACCAATGCTTTAAACTCACAAAACTTTGAGAATGTTTCTCGTTCTTCTTTTACGAAGAAGATCCAAAGATCTACAAGAATAATCATCAACAAAAACAACATAATACTTGTGTTTTTCTTTTTGCCAACGAAGACAGGTCCACACACGTCTATGTGAATTCTCTCCGTGATCACCGAAACACTAAGCCTCTTTCATGAAAAGTGGTCTTCTACAAACTTACCCATAGTACATCCCTTGCCTGTGAAATATATATATATATATATATATATATATATATATATATATATATATATATTATTGGAAATATTTTAACATTAAATATTTTTATGTGTATATATATAGAGAGAGAGAGAGAGAGGGAGAGAGAGTCTAAGTTAAAATGTCTTATTTCACCACATTTCTTCTGGTAATTTTAATCGAAATTGGATTAGATTTTTTTTAAAACTTCTGAGTTTAAATTGTTTAAACTACATAATACTCGAGTCTAGAGATTTTTCACGTATGCTAAATTTATTAATGCATTCAAAAATATACTTTAAACAATTAGAAAACTTGAGATTGTATTACCAGATTTTAGAGAATTCCTCTATATATATATATATATATATATATATATATATATATATATATATATTTCATCATGAAAAAACTATTTCATGTATATAAATTAAATTAGACTACACATTATAAATATATAACTAACAAAACATTATTGCTGGTTTGAGAATAAAAGTATTGCTATGTTAGTGACCAGTACAAAGGGCATTACAAGGTGATCATGACTGCATACCACTTAATACGTTGTTTCGTTACAGTTTCTCCGTTACTATTCCAGTTTGAATTATATTACGAATTGGTCCGTTAGAATTCGATTTTGATCCACTTGTTTGTAGGAGTATAATGTTTCTCTAATTTTTTTTTTTTATCAATCTCGATAAATGGTAATTAAATGTTGCATTAAATTTTTTAATCATATTTTATAATTTCAATATGATTTAACCAAAATACTTATATTTATATATTTCATAATTAACTATGGTATAACAAAGCAATTCATAAAGTATTTCTTTACTCGATGTCAAATAATGAAATAATTTCAAGATATTAATTGGGTTTTTATTTCCATGAGCTGAAGTCGATAAGTAATGATAGTCATTGTATGATAATAATGATGCAAGTAGTAGTATCTGAAGACATGTGTACTATAAACATACATGTTTATAGCAATCAACACAATAAAAATATAAATGTAAGTTTGATCTATTTACAAAAGCAATAAAACTATAAATGTAAGTTTGATCTATTTACAAAAGCAAGAAACTCCATCCACAAAATCACAATAAAACAATAAAGGCACGTTTCGTCTATTCAAAACAGCAGAAGGAAGAAGTTCCATCTATAAAAGGAAGTAGTTTTGTATTTTGTTCAAACCGATCTTGGGTTGAGCTCTTTCTTGTGATCGCCATTTTATTCACTTTTAGGCCTATTTTAATTGTTTTCTAAGTTTCGTTCTTATATTGGTTTGTTCAGATTTCTTTTATTTGTTTTCAGATTTCATTCTTGTTCCCTTCAGATTTCTGCCTTTTCTCCTTTCAGATTTATTCTTAACTATGATCAAATTATGTATTTTTCTAATAGTAACTGCATTTCATTTTCAATTTTTATCTTCTTGATTTCATATCCAAAATCATGACATGGCTAGGACAAAACTTATTCTATAGCAGAGTGTATTAAAATGATATTGTACGGTATATTGTACTCAAATGATAAGCTAATGGAATTCATTTGACATGAAAAAAGTTGAAACATGCAATGCCCTCCTTGCTTTCACGTCTATTTTCCAAAATTGAGTAAGGCTAATAAAAAATTCAGATATTTGTGACAGCATGATGTTGTGATGATATTGAATTTATGATTTTGGATGGTCTTTATGCTTTCGTTTGATTAGGTTCAATATTTTTAAGATATTAATATTTATGAATTCATAATTTTGAATAATTAACTGTGGTTGGGGAATATGGATTTATGATTTATTTTGACGTGTTTAGATATTTGTGTGCTGGGCAAACTCGTAATGCAATGGACATAAAGGAAATGTTATGTCACAAAAAGGTTACTTTGATATATGTTTTCCTCTTCTCTATGCACATTTAAAATCATAAAGATTTGTTTCAATTTGGGATTTTGTATTTCAAGAATACAAAATTGTTTACTATTGAATCATAAGTTTTCAATATGATTCACAATGCTATTACATTTATGTAGAGTTTTATTATATGTTATATGAGACAAAGTTTCAAGAAATAACTAGTAAGTACTATTTAAGTTAAATTATAGTATGATGGTAATCATGGGTTTTTACTCTTGTTCAATTTGACTTGTCCACTCTAATCATGGGTTTTCGGGGCCTATTCCAATTTGAAGTATCCATTCTTATTTTCTAAATTTAGATAATGTCCATATGTTTTTAGTCACATAAAATAAAATTGAGGGGATTCAATAGTCCTAGAGTTTGAATGTGTCATTAGTACTTGTCCAAGGAAATTAAGCACAACCTTAGACATCACTCAATATTCCACATATTGTCCACTCTACTCCAAACACTCGTATTATGATCAAACTTCCCCATGCTTCTCGATTCGATCTTCGACTCGTTGAATTCCCACTTATCATAGTGAATTCTCCATTTAAAAAGACTCCATGGCATCAATATCAATCTTTGTTCCTAGGAGGTAGAGCCTCCCACTTGTCTTGTTTAACATCATATGCTTCTACAACTCCGAAGAGAATTTTTATCATTTTCATGTCCTTCGAAGATGAAGATAAGCCCACTAGGAGAAACATAACATGTGAAGAAGGATCAAACCATCACCATGTTTGCTTCATGGTGCCAATTACCCATCATGAAGTGATCGATAAACGAAGAATTCATCGTTCCCAACAAGAGGGATTCCATCCCCCAATCATATTTAGCTTCTTATATACCCAAACACACTCACAAAAGAGGGGAATCCCATCGAAAATTGGGGAATTAAAGGAAGATGATTCCAAGCACATTGTTGAGGGTCATATAGAGTCAACCCATAAGCCTCGTGGTCCACCACTTAGACAACTTCCCTTGAGGAATATCCGTAATCAAACATATAAATTGTCATAAATTCCATACTCCTAGTTTATGCAAACAACTTTTAGCTTATCATTTGACTTGTAAGAGACTATGAGTAAGTTCTCTCGATCGATTTTTTCTAGAATATTGGGAATAATATTGCTTTAACCGACAATTCCTCAAATTACTCCAAAATAAGCATAAACCGATTGATAATCAAATCACAAGTATTAGAAGTTGTTCATCTACTCTAGATCAAATAAAGGGTATCGGAAAATAAAGAGAAAACAATGTGGCATATTGTGTCGAAATGCTTGAAAGTGCTTTGATAAATAAAAAAATTATGGGTATGATAAAATATGGAAATTTTTGAAAATGTTTTTCTAAAAACACTAGGAAATATGTTAAAAACCGTTGAAGTGTATGAGTGAACGTAAGTAAAAAACCACAAAAAAATCTGTGGTAGAAAGGAATTAAGTGTATGATCAAACAAAAGAGATCGTAAGGAGACTATGATATATAGAAAGTGATGGGTGGCTATCGTAAGAGCATGTGAATATGGGTTATAAGATGGAGCAATCACATCAACCATTGGTCATCCCCATGATGAATGGGTTTTTTTGCATGTGGAAATTCACCGTTGAAAAATGAATGAAAACATAGTCTAGACATGTAACATATTTTTATAGGTGGCTCGATAGGTGACAAAAGTCCCTCAAGTATCACCTTACCCTTAAAAACACATTTAGTATAATAAGACATGTAACATTAATATGAGGAAAACTTCAAGTTGTATTCCATTGATTTGACTTGGATTGCGAGTAATAGTGATAACATTCAAAATATATGAATACATAAATTTCTATTGTATGAATTAAAAATGGGCGCCTGACACCTGCAGTTGTAGGTTTTAACCCCCGTACAGTAAAATTTGCTCACAAATGAATTCCTGAAAAAAAGAAAATAAGAAATAGCAAGAGAATAACCTAAAACATATATACACATATATTTTTCCCCGGATCCCAAATCGGGACTACCACTTTGATTTTTCATTAGATTCTTTAGGTATATACACACACACACACACACATACATATATACATGCGTCGAAGCATTCATAAACCCCAATATGTTAACCTTGGATTAGAACATTATCGTACTTCCTCGATCGGATCTACAAAATACCATAGGCCGAAAACTATCATGCCTAAAATTCATGTGCAAACCCATTCACAAAACCAGGCTGTGTCTCGCCTACGAAAAAAAAAAATAAAATAAAAAAATAAAAAAAAAAATTCTAAATAAGGTTCCCGGCACCCCGCATGGGGGTACCGCCCTTATGACCCCGCCGCCGCACCTGATGTAACATACAAGGGGGCCATCCCCCCCCTCGCATGTGTGACTAATCGTGGAAATAATAGTGAACACATACCCAAGAAGATCAAGTAAGCAAGGATGTAACCAGAATATTGGTGTATTACCTACCTATTCCACTCTGGGGCCCCACCATCGTTTCTTTCATTTTTTCGCTTCTTAATTATAGCATAGTTTACTATTTTTAGCCGTTTTTTGGGACGGACTTTCGGTGAGTCGTTTTGAGGCTCCAAACGACGTTTTTTGGGCACGAAACCGGCTAATATAAATTCGTTCGTACCGACATTTGTAGTTAGAAATCGTATTCCTCGTATGTATCTTTATAACTATGTATCATGTGTGTCAAATGAAGATAGTATGCCAAAGTTACGACCGGGAAATTGATGTACCAAATTTACCCCGACTAGGCCCATATTCAAGTGTTTCATCTCAGGGTTAGGTTTTTAATGTTTATTGCTTTCCATTGTTTCTCAATAATATATAGGCTCCTTGAGCCTCATTGCAACAATAGTTCGAGGTGCACAGCCACCACATCTCTTCTTAGAAATGTCATCTCTCAACACCCTAGCTAGCTTATTTCCATTCCGTCTCCGTAAAAAAATTTCAATTCTTTGATATTAATGAAATGAAGTGTTATTTCCACCGCATTATATTTAAGTTTATATGTATATCTATTACGTTTCTGCATAAATCCGCATCAATGGTATTAGAGTGGCTTCGCTTTCTCTTTCTTGATCCTTATTTGCATGTCCCCAACGAGGTCGCAGTATAAGGAGTAAGGGCTCGACCGTTGAACCTTTTCAAGACCGTAAAACCTCGACGACCTTCAATGGAGGACAAAAAGAAAGATAAGGGAGTAGGAGATCCTATCAAAATATTTCGAGAAGGCCCTGAAAAACGCGATGATGGATAACTTTTCCCGGTGTCCTTCAATAATCGCCCACCGCGCGCATCCGCATCTAGTAGCCACTATGGAGGTGCAACCCATTTTAAGGAGAAATTAATCTTTTACATTCCCATATTTGAGGGAAAAATAGATGTAGGTGATGTAGATACATGCTTCAACTATTAGAAGAATATTTCTCGCCCGTTAAGGACTTTTCCGAGAGTGGGAGAAGATTATTTTTTCACTCCTCAAAGCTACTCACATGTCAAGGACTCGGGTGGGAAACCTACTATGAAAAAAAAAATGATGAAACCCACTTGGAATTATTTATGTGATGTCATCAAGGAACAATATTATCCCGTGGGGAGCTATGAAGACAAGTACATACAATGGACTACGCCGCGCAATAAAGGGATCAAGATGTGCATGATCCGACGATGTTGTTCCATACCCTACACACAAATTCCGGGTATCAAATATTCTGAGAAAAATTTGCGCTAAGAATTTAATGAGCGCACAAAGATACATTTAGGAGGAAATGGAGTTCCTCAACATCTCCTCACTCGTACGACAGACCGGTATGCCGCCAAGATTGAGCAAAAATTCAAATAGAAGAAGCAAGAAATTGATCTACGAATCAAAAGAATTGGAAAGGTGCCTCGTATCATATAACAAAGGAAAATCCAAGGCATGGTGGCCCAAGATAACCTACCAAAGCCACAAGAAAAGAACAACCCAACAAATTCAAAGAAGGACACACAGGAAAGTGGTGTGAGTTCCATAAGATCTCCACTTCACAACAAAAGTGAGTGTCAGGACAAGAAGTCACTAGTGGCTAAGATGAGGGCTTCGAATTGTATGCATGCTCAACCGAATCTAAATTTGACAAGGGGAATGAAAAAGGGAACTTGCATTATCGATGTGGAGCCCAACGCCACCGCGACACTCAAAGATCCAAGAAGGAACCAAGATCCAAAGGATGAGGAGCGTCTTCCACTCGTATGGGAAAATGGTTCCCCGCTATACCATTATCGGGATACCGTGAGCCAAAAGAACCTCATTTCGCAGTTCATGAATCATTTGGGCTTTCTAATCACAACATACCCACAACCATACACCATTAGGTGGCTTCACCAAGGATGATATCTCCGCATCAGCCAACAGCTCTACCTTCCCCATAGCATGAAGCCCTTCCCAAATGAGGCATTATGTGACATTGATCCTCTTGATGTTTGCGATGTATTATTAAGCCAACGATACTGGTGGAAGTGACATGCTTTCATGAGTCTCGCCCTTGCGCTATTATTGTTACTTTGGACAATAAGTTGTAGAGGATACCAAAAGTACCACCACTTGTGGCTATCTTTTGGTTACCGCAAAACAATGCGGCAAGCTCATTTCCAAAACCGGGAAAATTTGTTTTCCCGATGGTCCGCCTCACGCAAGAAGAAGAAGACTCTTGCCACAACCTCCAAACCAAGCCTCTACACGACAACAACAAATGGACAAGGTCGGAGGGGTATAGGGACATCTTCTTATCTCTGACCCACAAGTGCCTCTCCGCATTGTTAGGTCAAGCACCCCATCAATCTAACCTTAAAAAGCACCATCGCCTAATGGACCAATATATCGTTGCCCTATTATGGAGAATGAAGAACCAAGTGCGTATCTGCCAGGAGCTACCGCGAAAGGTCACATCCGACCGAGTTCATCGCCCAGTTGGGAGCTCGATCATGTTGGTGCATAAGAAGGATGGGATTTGGAGACTTTGTATTGACTATCGGTGTCGAACAAGATCATCGTCCGGAATGGTATCTAATCCCACGACCGATGACCTTCCGGATGAACTCAAAGGGAAAAAAATATTTTAGCAAGATTAACTTGAAGTCCGGGTATTACTAGTACCAATCGAACCCTTTGATGGGTGGAATACTACCTTCAAAGCCAAGGAGGGCCTTTTGAATGGTCACGTTTTTGCTGACGACGTTCCGCAACCTTCATGAGGCCGATGGATGACATCTTCCATCCATTCACCAACTCATTTGTAGTAGTGTACTTGGATGTGTTAAGTCCCTATATTAATAGTGTAGTCCCTTATTATGTTAGTGTAGCCTCACTTATTTTTATTGTTGTACCCCTATAACCCCTATATTATTATTAATGTGCCCTTACATTATTATTGTTAAAGCCTGGCTAGATTACATTATGGCCCCACTAAGATTATATTATGGCCCCATGGACTCCTATATATAGAAGGAAGTTTTGTTCATTTGTATCATCCAAGAATTGTTCGTTTATGTAATGTATTGGAGGTCGAAGTGGCTTATTTCTAAGGCGTTGATATCCCTATTCTTCTATTTTTGAGTCACATAACATTTGGTATCGCAGGTTTGGATTCTAGGGTTTCCGCCGCTCCAAATAGGTCATCATGGAATTTTCACTAATTTTTTTTTCTACAAAGTTTCGTGTCGAAATTGTTAGAATCTGAAATCCCGAAGAAGCTTGTCTAAAAATTTTAGAGCTTGGTTCGGCAACATTTGGCAAGAGATATCATCTCGTGGAAGTTAGGTCTTTTTCGTGCTCCTAAACAGTCATTGTGGAATTTTCGCTATAAATTTTTTTGTACGAAGGTTAAGAGTCTAAAATTCATATGGTATGAAGCTGAAATACTGAGAAATTCTTCAAAAATTTCGCAGCTTGGTTCTCAACATTTTTGGAGATATGATCCGTGGAAGGTAGTGCTTTTTCTGTGCTCCCGAATTTCATCTCAAAGAGGTGATTGTGGGAAAAGTTCAATAACTCTCTCTATGGGCATCGGATTACGCATCGTAAAAATTGGTCGCAATTATACAGACTTTAGTTTTTTGGCTATCAATTTCAGAGACAAAAGACAAACAAATTGACACGTGCAAGCTTATACAAGTTCGCTCTGATCGAGCTACCCATAATTAGGCTGTCAGAGATTGGACACAACTTTGTCTCTGGGAGAATCCAAATCAGGTCAGACCCGTGGCATCTGTAATTCAGAGGGCTATTTCATTGTTGAATTTCAGAAGTATTTAAGATTTGCAATCACAGAGACAATCCAATTCAACATCTGTCTTCAAAAGCAAGTAAAAGGTGTGTATTGTTTTTCCCGAATTGCATAAATCTTGTTTGAAAAATCTCGTTTGAAGTGATTCCAAGGGCCTATTGAGCATATATTTCAGTATTTCATTCTTAAATGCCTCCTAAAAAGAATTCAAAACCCATTAAGCCCTTAGAAATCTATACTATGATGCATGGAAGTGGAAGAATTGCAGACGAGATATCAAAATTACGTACCAAGTGCAACAAATTTCGATCTTACGAAGAGCAACCGAAGTCGACATAGATGGTTTAAAAGAAGAAATGGAGGCTAAGTTGATGGTTTGAAGGATAAAATAATAGCTAATATGGGATGATAAATTAGTGGAAGATGACATCGAGCATCAACAAAAAGTTCTCCAATCAAAGGATAACCTAACTTTGGTGTAGAATCTAATGAAACAATAGGAATATCAACATCACATTGAAAGAAGTTCGAAGCAACCACAAAAACAAGAACTCGGCGTTGCCACGATCAATTTCTATATCTCAAAGAAGTGGAAGAACTTTCCTATAAAATATTTCATGAGGATGAGAATTTTATACATCAAGAAATAATCAAGCGTTGAGGACAACACTTGTTTGAAGGAGAGGGGCATTTTAAGTCCCTATAATAATAGTGTAGTCCTTTATTATGTTAGTGTAGCCCCACTTATTGTTATTTTTGTACCCCCGTAACCCCCATATTGTTATTATCGTGCCCTTACATTATTATTAGTCGTCTAGGATACATTATGGCCCCACTAGGATTATATCAAGGCCCCACACTCCCTATATATAGAAGGAGGTTTTGTTCATTTGTATCATCCAAGAATTGTTCATTTATGTAATGTACTGGAGGTTGCCCCCTCAAAGTGGCTTATTTCTAAGGCGTTGATATCTCTATTCTTCTATTTTTGGAGCTAGTTACACAATGTAGGATGACATCCCGATCTTCATCCAGACTTGGGAACAACACCTCCACCACATCCGATAGGTTCTCCAAACACCGCGACAACACAAGTCATGGTGCCAATTTTAAGAAGTGCACTCCTTGGCATGACCCAAGTCCAAGATTCGGACACTGACACCTGGGCATGTGGATCCAACCAAGATCCAAGTAATCTGTGATTGGCTAGGCCCAACCACTCTAACAGAGCCACAACTTTCCGGGGTCTCGCCACTACAAGGAAAAGACCCCAGCGAAGGTTATGCGAAGAGGTTTTTAATGTTATAAAATTGGCTAAAATTTCAAAAAACATATGATACTACACATCTATTTTTGGTAATGGAGGTTTTGGCAGAGCTTTTAACAGCAGAATTCAACACAACTAAAAAAAATGAAGGCTTATGGTTATTACGTATGTTTTTTCATTGGTGCTCTTATCAGTTTTAACGCATCGGTGCATATTGGTAGACAAAGACACTGGTATGGGCCGAAGGAGAATGCATCGTCGTTAAGGAAAATAAATAACACCGGGCTCGGTGTTGTGATAACGCATCAGGCCATTCTAATCGGTCTTGGGATTTGAGCGTGCCCATGTGATATAAACACGCCAAAGGCATATGCTTATATAAACGCCCTTGCATCGTATCACACAAATGCACCGAGGTATACAATTGGTATCGTATTCGTAAGGCAAATATACACAAATGCACCAAGATTATCAACACATAAACGCCCGGTGCGTACTATCACACAAAATGCACCGAGATTTGTAATTGGTATCGATATTCGGTGGCAAGGCCTATTGGTCATCCAAATGCACCAAAGGCGTATAGATAGAAAAAAATGCCCTGCATAGTATTACATAGACGAATTACAATTTATAATTGGTATCGGTATTCGTATGGTGCTCATAGGCGGTGAAAAACGACACCTGCATATAGATACATAAATGCACCTAGAGCGTCGTACCGTACAAATGCCTCGATATTTTTAATCGGTTTTGGTATTTCAAAATTCCAATAGGTAGTAAAAACACACCGGTGCGCTTAATAATACAAGTAATCGGTTTTCATTTTGTATTTTTTAGAAACATCGACCGCGTGCTACAATTATTGTAATTGTTTTAATCTCATTATTCATCAAAAGTTGACACATATTATAACAATATTCATATTAATTAAATTTTTATTAATGAATTCCGAATGTGATGTTTAGATTAATTTGTTATATCATATAATAATTATCGTGGTTTTTTAAATTCATTAGTCATCAAAACTCGACACATATATATGTTATAACAATATTCATATGAATTAAATTTTTATTACCGTACGAGAATGACAATGGAAAATCTAACAGACACAGAGAACGTAATAGAATAAATTAAAACATTTTTTGTTATATATATATATATATATATATATATATATATATATATGTGTGTGTGTGTGTGTGTGTGTGTGAATAAGACATTCTTTCGTCATATAAATGGGACCGTTATCGCATCCCTATCTTTCAATTGAACACTATGTCCATTAAATTAAAGAAAATGTTTGATTTCACGTACATTTTTTCAAAAATAGTACAACACCTCGCTTTTATATCCAAACATAGT
The DNA here is from genome assembly GCA_034641835.2 of Pinus albicaulis. Classification (NCBI taxonomy): domain Eukaryota; kingdom Viridiplantae; phylum Streptophyta; class Pinopsida; order Pinales; family Pinaceae; genus Pinus; species Pinus albicaulis. The sequence continues at coordinate 1,372,833,534 of CM076578.1, read as the reverse complement.
GATCATCATTCTTCGCTTCGAACTCGCTATCACCGTTAGAGCTACTTCCATGACTTGGGTTATTTTCAAAAAATGTTTTGTTCACGACGTTGATTGTTTTCTTCTTCTTCACCTTCTTCCATCTACAAACATAAAAATAAATTGTAATGAGTATATATACATTGGTGAGAATAATTAAAATTGCAATTTAGCTATAAAATTCTCGCCGAGAGTTTTATTAAATGTTTAACAAAAAATTTAGGGGTTTATATGTTTAGGGTTTAGGGGTTTATATGTTTAGGGTTTAAGGGGTCAAATGGGTTAGGGGGTTTTGGGTTTCAGCTTAAATGGGTTAGGGGTTAACGGTTAGCGGGTAGGGATTAAGGGTTTAGAGGTTTAGGGTTTACGGGTTAAATGGGTTAGGGGTTAGGAATTAGGGGTTAAAGGGGTCAAGGGTTAAGGGGTTATAGGTTTAGGTGTTTAAGGGGTTGAATGGGTTATGGGTTGGGAATTAGGGTTTAAGGGGTTATAGGTTTAGGTTTTTGTGGGGTTAAATGGCTAGTGGTTGGTTTCAGAGGTTTGGGGTTAGGGGGACTTAGCAAAGCTAAGGATTTTAGGGGTTAGAAGTTAGGAGTTAATGAAGAACAAGTTAGGTTTTTAGGGGTTTAGGGTGTTGAATTGGTTAGGTGTTGGGAATTATGTTTTAATGGGTTAGGGGTTAAGGGTTTACGTAGGTTTAGGGTTTAGGGGGTTAAATGGGTTAAGGTGTTTAGAGGTTTAGGGGTTAGGGGATTTAGCAGTCAAGGATTTAAGGGTTAGGGGTTAGGCTTTGAGGGTTAAATGAATCCACACTTAAATGGGTTATGTTTTTAGGGGTTTAGTGGTGTTGAATTGGTTAGGGGTTGGGAATTAAAGGTTTACAAGTTAGGGGTTAAGGGTTTAGTTAGGAATTAGGGTTTAAGGGGTCAAGGGTTATGGGTTGGGAATTAGGGTTTAAGGGGTTAGGGGTTTAAAATGGGTTAGGGGGTAGTGGTTAAGGGTTTGTAGGTTTAGGGTTTAGGGGTTAAATGGGTTAGGGGTTTAGAGGTTTAATGGGGTAAATGGGTTAGGGGTTAAGGGTTTAGAGGTTTAGGTTTAGTGGGGTTAAGGGTTTATGGTTAGAATTAGGGTTTAAGGGGCTTTAAGGGTTATGGGCTGGGAATTATGGTTTACAAGTTATTAGGGGTTAAGGGTTTAGAGGTTTAGGTTTAGGGGGTTAAATGGGTTACAGTTTAGAGGTTTCAGTGGGGTTAGGGATTTGTGGAGGAAGGATTTTAAAGGTTAGGGTTTAGGGTTTTCTGGGGTTAAATGAATCAATAATTTTCAAATGGGTTAGGTTTTTTAGGGGTTTAGGGTGTTGAATTGGTTAGTGGGTTTTGGGGTCTAGGGGCTTAAATGGGTTACAAGCGCAGAGGTTTAGGAGGTTAGGGGATTTAGCAACATGATTTTAGGGGTTAGGGGTTAGGTTTTTTGGGGTTAAATGGAATCCACACTTAAATGGGTTAGGTTTTTTAGTGGGTTTAGGTGTTGAATTGGTTAGGGGTTTTGGGGTTCAGGCTTAAATGGCATAGTAGGGGTTAAGGGTTTAGAGGTTTAGGTTTGTGTGGCTTGGGCTTGGGTTAGGGGTTTAAAGAGGTTTAGTGGGGGTAAATGGGTTAGGGGTTAAGGTTTAGAGGTTTATGGTTGGGGGTTAAGGGTTTAGGGGTTAGGAATTAGGTTTAAGTTGTCAAGGGTTAAGGGGTCAAGGGTTATGGGTTGGGAATCGGGGGTTTAAGGGGTTAGGGGTTAAGGGTTTAGAGGTTTAGGGTTTAAGGGGTTAAATGGGTTACTATGTTTGTAGGTTAGGGGATTTAGTAGTGAAGGATTTTAGGGTTGGAGGTTAGGCTTTCTGGGGGTTAAATGGAATCCACACTTAAATGGGTTAGTTTTAGGGGTTTAGGGTGTTGAATTGGTTAGGGGTTATGGGGAAGCTAGGCTAAATGGGTTAGGGGTTAACATGGTGTTAGGGGTATAGGTTAAGGGCTTCAGAGGTTTAGGGTTTATGGGTTAAATGGTTTAGGGTTTAGAGGTTTAGGTAAATAGTTAGGGGTTAAGGTTTTAGAGGTTTATGGTTTAGAGGATTAAATGGGTTAGGGGTTAGGAATTAGGTTTAAGGGGTCAAGGGTTACAAGCAGAGGTTTAGTGTTTAAGGGGTTGAATGGGTTATGGGTTGGGAATTAGGGTTTAAGGGGTTATAGGGTTAGGGTTTAGGGGGTTAAATGGGTTAGGGTTGGTTTAGAGGTTTATATTGTGGGATTTAGAAATTAAGGATTTTAGGGGTTAGGGGGTTAGGGGTTACTGGTGTCATTAAACGGGTTAGGTTTTTAGGTTTAGTGGTGTTGAACTGGTTAGGGGTTCGGAATTAAGGTTTAAGGGGTTAAGGGTTTAGGGTTTAGGGGTTAAATGGGACACAGGTTTAGAGGTTTAGGTTAGTGGGGATTTAACAGTTGAAGGATTTTAAGGGTTGTGGGTTAGGTTTCTGGGGTTAAATGGAATCCACACTTAAATGGGTTACGTTTTTAGGGGTTTAGGGTGTTGAAATCATTAGAGGTCGGGAATTAGGTTTAAGGGGTTAGGGGGTTAAGGGTTTAGGGGTTAGGAAATAGGGTTTAAGGGGTCAAGGGTTATGGGTCAGAATTAGGGTTTAAGGGGTTAGTGGGTTTAAAGGTTTAGGGGTTAAATGGGTTGGTGGTTGGTTTAGAGGTTTAGGGGTTATGGGATTTCATAGCTTAAGGATTTTAGGGTTAGGAGTTAGGGGTTTTGGGGTTTAGGGGCTTAAATAGGTTAGGGGTTAAATTCGGTTAGGGGTAGGGATTAAGGGTTTAGAGGTTCGTACTAGGGGTTAAATGGGTTAGGGTTTTAGGAGGTTTACGTGGGGGTAAATGGGCTAGGGTTAAGTGGTTTCAGAGGTTTAGGGTTTAGGGGGTTAAGGGTTTAGGGGGTTAGGAATTAGGTTTAAGGGGTCAAGGGTTAGTTTTCCGCAATAACATAATTTCTCCAATCCCATACACTTATGCTCGGAATGTCACACTTAACATTCTTTCCTTTTAGATAATATTATCATTGCTTATCCCCTTACATCCATACCTAGGAAAATAGACTTCATTTCAATTTAATCTTGTGAAATTAAAGTGGAAGATAAGAGGACCCATTCAAGGGCATCTTACTCAATGTTCAAATAATATTGTTTATCCCCTTACATCCATACCTAGAAAATAGACTTCTTTCAAGTTAATCATTTGAAACTAAAGTGGAAGATAAAGGACCCATTCCAAGAAGCTCATCTCACTTCAAAAGGTTCCTAGGATTTCCAAGAATTTATAATGATATTAAGGTGCTATGCATTGTCTCCTTTATCACCTCATTGCATTTAGTCAATTTTTTTTTAAATTTAAATTTATTCATTAATTTCAAGAAAAATATTATATATATAGTTATTTTTATTTTGATTTATGTTTTAGAATTTTATTTTAATTATTAATATATCAACTAGTTTTATATAAAATATTTTTAGTTTTTTATATAATATTGATATTACAAAATATTGTAACAAATTTTATTTAATTAAATCTTCATGTATTTTTTATCATTAATAATAATAAAATAATTTAAAATAAAATTATAATTTTATTATTTTTTATCATTTTTTAATTTTAATAAAGTACTAATAAAATTATATAAAGTTCCAATTCTAAAGTACCTAGAGTTTTATATAAAATAAAGTACCAATTCTAACAACTTAATAATTTTGGTGTTTTATTATAGAAATAAAACTCCCTGACGAGAGTTTTAAAACTCTCGTCCAAGAGTTTTTTTTAACTCTCACCCGAAAGTCTTCCCAAGAGTTTTTGTCAATAAAACTCTCAGACGAGAAATGGACAAGTCCGTCCAGAGAGATTTTTAACTCGTTAAACCAAATAAAACTCTCGTACAAGAGTTTTTTAAACTCTCATACGAGAAATAGAGTTGACTATTTCTTCGATGAGAAATTAAAAGTTTCTCCCAAATTCTAACCGTCCGCCAAAATTATTTCCCAACTTCGCGATTTCACCAAGAAGTATTAACATTTTATGAAACCCAATGTACCGGTAGTCTCTCTTCATACCTATGCGTGATATAATATTCAAATGTGGGATTTGAATAGTTTCTAAATGAAATTCAAATCACAAATTTGATATTTAAAACTTATAAGTATAAGTGAGAAAGGTATAATTATATATAAGTGGAAGGCATAATTATATATATGAAATGTATGATTAATATAATTGAAGGGTATAATTATATAGAAGTGGTAATGTTAATGTTTTATACATAAAAGAAAGGAAATCAACCACCTATTTAAGGATGGGCGTGACCTCTTATAATAAGATATATATATATATATATATATATATATATATATATATATAATTTCTAATGAGGTAGGCTAAGGGAAATAATAATGAAAATATTATTAACATATTCTCGCTTAGCAAATTATAAACCCTTTTTATGTTAGAAAACAAAATTTAAACAACACTTTGAAATATGATAGCGAAATGTTATTTATAGAAAATATATATATATATGGTAAGTAAGATGTTACAAATGGTACTTGTTCTAGCTTTAAACCGTCATTTGCTCAACACAAGGAGTGAAATTTATATGCATATTACTTATGTTGTATCGTTTGTACGTAAAAGTACCTAAAAGAAAATGATCGAAGAGGATGAGCTCTATGCTCTATCCGGGTGGTGGAGATAACACGCGATCCCAATTATCTCATCGGCTATGTACAAAGCAGATGCAACAAGATATGGCCTAAATTTTAGAATGTAATGATAAAGCATTGTCATTTATATGTTACAACTGTAATAGACCTGATTTTTATAAGAACAACCAAGAAGGTGAAGGTTCCAGAGGAATAGAAAACGTAGAGTTGATTTCTCATATGAACCGAGGGAAGATGACACCACTAAAAAGTAGTCTAGACAAACATTCTAATCTATTCAAAAAGTATGAAGAACATAAATAACACCTTAGGAATTGTGTTGCGTAATCTTATGAGAATCGCCATGCCAAGTTTAGCAAAATGTGAATTTTATAAGACAAAATTCAATATTTGCAATAGCACTTTAACAAGGATTGGCTATTGATCCGAAAATAAATTCCATTAGAGAGTGGCTGGCATTTACGTCTAGTGGTAAGATCATTTATGGGGATTGCAAGGTACTACCGGTTTGTACAAAGATTTTCTCGTACGTTATCTTATCCTATAATGTCATTACGAGGAAAATCGCAAATTTGAAATGGATCAAAAAATGCCAAAATAGCTTTGAAAATCCAACAAAGCTATTGCACCCATTCCTAAGATCAGAGATCCTGAGAAGAGTTTGTAGTGTGTACTTATGCGTGTGGAGAGGGATTAGGCAAAGTTTTGTCAGTAAGAGAATTTTTGTTATCAAGATGAATCTAGAAAACTTAAGAACATGAACAATTACAATGTATATGATCTTGAGTTAGTCATTTAATTCATGCTTTGAAGATGTGGCGACGCTATATTCTAGAAAGAAATTTATATTGATGACAGATCATATCAACCTCAAGTATTTCTTCACTCAAATAGATTTGAATTCTTGACAAGCTAGATGGTTGTCCTTTCCGAGTGAATTTGATATAGAAATAAAACATATCAAAGGAAAATAAAACAAAATTGAACATGTCAAGTAAATGTCGTCAAAGTACTAAGATTTATACAACATTTTAATCTATTCAAAAAGTAAGGCAAAACATAAAGAACACCTTAGAATCGTGTTGCGTACTCTTAATGAGAATCATTTATATGTCAAGTTTAGAAAATGAAGTTTATATGACAAATTCAATATTTGGGGCATGTAATTGCAATCGTTGACTGGTTGCTGACCCCGAGAAAATAAATTCCATTAGAGAGTGGTTTGTGACCGACCAAGCGGTTCATGGTGTACATCATGTGATTTCAAATACATTCGAAGGTTTGTAGAAAGATTTTTTACATTAGATTATCCTATAACGTCATTATAGAGGAAATGTACAAAATTTTACTGACCGAAAATGCCAAAATAGCTTTGAACAACCGAAAATTAAAACTTACTACGCACTCCATTCGAAGATCAGAGATCGGTGGGATAAAGAGTTTGTAGTGTGTACCGATGCGTGTGGAGAGGGATTAGACGTAGTTCGTTGCAAGAGAATTATGTTATTGTGTATGAATCTAGAAAAATTAAGAAACATGAAATTTAATTATAGTGTATATGATCTTGAGTTAATGTTTGCATTCATGCTTTGAAGATGTGGCGACACTATCTTCTAGGAAAGAAATTTATATCGATGACAGATCATATCAATCTCAAGTATTTCTTCACTCAAACAGTATTTGAAAGCTCGACAAGCTAGATGGATGTCCTTTTCCGAGTGAATTTGATACAAAGTAAATACACCAAAGGAAAAGAAAAAAATCTGATGCTCTAAGGTAATGTCAAAATCAATGTCTTCCAGACTGCGGTTTTTGGGTTTTTTTTTTTTCCGTTTTCATAATGCCCTGATACATTACCCCAATTGGGGAAGACAATTGAACCTGTGATGAGTGCTACACATATAACATAACTCAATTATTCTTCGCTTTATGCGCCGATAACAATTATAGTTTTTATACTGAATCACTTACAAATTCAGACTGTTATCCGGGGTTTAGATTCTTTTCAGTACTTATAGCCAGCCATGGAATACAAGAATTTCCATGAGAATTTTTGGGCTTGACCTCCCTTCTTCTCAGTCCATATAGTAGACTTATATATCTATATATATTATTTTGTATTTCTCAAGTTTTTTGGTTCAGAGTTTTGTCCAACTCTAGATGATCACTAGGCCCTTACTCAAACTTCCCAGTTTGCAGGCCTGATAAGATTTTTCAACATTTTAAAATTCCAGCATCGAGGTATAGATGTATGCCTCCTCGCATCCATCTATCTCTACACAGTTAACCTCCATTGCTCCAACTACTTTCCCAGTAGTTTCTATGGAAGGTAAACAGATGCTCTGTTCGTGGTATTGCTACACATGCTTACAATCTTACCTCACACAAACTTCTATCGCACAATAGATTTTTCAAGAGGCTTTTCCCCCCCTATTTCTTCTGTACAACTAATCAACATGTGCGACACTATGGTACAGATCCAACTGTTCCATGGGAAAACTAGGATACAGATCCTCTTGCTTCAATCAAATGGAGGTAGAGAATACTGAACTGGATAGTTTAGAATTTCTAGAGTTAGATCTTCGTCCTTAATTATGATTCAACTTCTGCTTTCATATGATTACACTGACATTTAATAGAATAATTTAAATTCGAACTGTTACAATTCTCCCCCTTGGAACGCAGCCGACACACTGAACCCCATACGACTATCACAGGGTTAGTATTTCTTACTTTCTGTTATTGGTTACAGGGATTCTGTGCCATCAGTATTGTTATGCTAGGTTTAGTTGTTTGGAACTTAATGTTCATGGGTACTGGTTTGTTAACATCTTCTGTTTATACACACAGAAATTAAATACTCCTTTAAAAGATAGCCAGCTATACCTATACATAGTTATTATATTGGCTGCTCAATTGCTCTATCATCTCAAACCTCATTATTACAAGGTACTCATCTCTACACCCAACCATTTGTCTCTACTGCCAATAGCTGTAGTTGCAATTACATAAGTTACTGAACCATTAATCCATCTAATACTTGCATAATGAAACATAACATAACAATTCATACATTCCATAATGCACTATAACATCACAATTTCATAAATTGCATAAAGGACTATAACATCACAATTTCATAAATTGCATAAAGGAATATAACATCACAATTTCATAAAACAGGGATATGTTTAACACAGACTTACAGATATCTCCAAATTTATACATGCACACCTCCACCATGACCAGTCCTCCCAACCTTAGAATCCTTTTTATCTCCCAGGATTCACCCCCGAGCAGAGATCCTCCCCAGAACAGACTAACCTCAATCTGTTCTTGAGCAGCTTATTTAAGCTGTGCTTTCCCCAAAGCCTGTTTCCAATTCTGCGTCCAGAATTTCAGGATGCTTTATTCCTGTTTAGCCTAGGCTTCCCATTTTGGGACTCTTTAAAGCTGCTTTAAGCTTTTCCTCAGCTTTTCCAGCTTTTTCTCACCTCTTCCCAACTACTCCTCTTCATTGGGGGGAATTTAGATTTTTGCTCAAAAATCTAAATTAGAAATAATTTCTTTCAAGGATTTTTGAAAGATTTGGGGAAAGTCTTTTCCTTTTCCATTACCTCATGGATTAGGCATGTGATCTCACTTTCTCATCTGGTCATAGTGCATGCACAATATTTTATTTACTTTTCATAAATGAATAGTTAACCACATCCACACAATAATTATCCATTGGGGTCCACTCCCCTTTGGATGTATGTTCAAATGTCTCATTTGAAAAGCATAGAACTTGGGGGTGTTACATATTCCCCCTCTGCAAATAAACACCGTCCTCGGTGTTGACAACTATCTTCTTAGTTTATTTTGAACATAATTATGAATGATGTTCCATCATCTTAGCTTCTCTGTTCCATGTAGCTTTTCAGCAGTAAAGTGCTCCACTGCACCTTTACTCTAGCTACTGTTCGATTTCGCAAATTCCATTTCTTCCCGCTTTCATCTTTTAAGCAACTCTGGAAGGAAATTCTTCTTCTGGTTCCACCTGGACCACATTCCAATCAATCATGTGAGAAGCATCATGTACAAAAATTATAATTTCTTTTTTTCCAACAAGGAGACATGAAACACATCATGAAATTTAATATGCAATGGTAGGGCTAGTTTATAAGCCACTAGTTTTAGCAGAGTACTCTCCGCCTCCACTTCTATTTACTCTATGCCTTATGCAGCTGGTTTTCTTCCTACCTTCTTTGCAAGAAGTCCGTCTGGAAAGATCTTTATTCGTTTCTCCGTCCACAATTCATACCAATGTAAGTAATATCGTGCACATATAATTAATAATTCACAACAAGATCGCATTTCAATAACTTGAGAAATTCGCTATTAATCAAACCGTTCGTGTTCATAATAGCTTAGTGCACTTTTATACACTACTTATCCTTTCTTGTTTCTTTCGAGATTCTTTCCCTCACTCAACTCGGTCCGCCCCGGCCTTTTCTTGAGTTTCTAGGTGAATTATCTTCACCCTTTTTCTCCTTGGTTCCAGAGTACCCTTTCCCGTTAAGCACATTTGGCTAAACCATTTCATATCTCTTCATTAGTACTGTGAATGGAAAGAAAACAATTGTATCATATGCATGGTTATGCTTACCCTTTCTCATTTCATAGCTGTACTTCTAGTATCTTTTCATTGTTTCTTTTTGTTAACCAATCAATTTAATTAGTAATAACCAGACTCGTTAATAATGTCTATAATTCAATTATTACTTCACACATGAAATTTTTTGTTTTTTGTTTTTTCCTCTAACCTCTTTTATGAATTGTATCCACTAGTTCAAAACTTACGTGAATAAATTTGGATCTCATGGGTTTCCCCCCACACCCAAGTCCAAATACAGCTCATCCTCTTTTCTCTCGGTTTGTAGCTGTATGATTTCACACCATTTCCCTGTCTTTGAATTTGAGACTCAAGAAAATTAACTTTAATAAAATTTACACCAACAAAATTTTATAGTGTGAATACATGTTTTTCTTTTATAGTGATAAATGTAATTTCTATAATTCATCACATTCACAAGTATTAATACTTGATAATATCAAAAATAAATTTGACACAGTTTCCCCTTTTTCAAAGAATCACCATAATTTATGCATTCGCTTTTAATTGTATGTTCATGCTCTACTAATTCCAATGATGATTCACCATTTATCCCTATATGTAAATTTCATTAATCATTAGCAATCAACCCATGGTTTACATAAACAACACATGGTTTCTAACAAAGACTACTTACAACCATAGGGAAATAATTGTGCTCCATTGGATTCTTATCCATGCATGATAATTATTTTCCCATGGATAAAAATAACAATTGATAGGTTTTCCATTCTACTTTAGTTTACTCCCTGAAAAAAATTAGATTCATCCCTTCATTCCTTCAAACTCAATGTAATGGGTCCACATTACACTCTGTAATATGCAATAATCCATCATTACTAACCACATCACTTATTTAACCACTATTTAGACCTCATTTCGTACTCAAGCTTACCACTTCGTTATTTTCCATGCACATGAACTGGTTTACAAAATACTTTAGTCATGACTTAAATATCCATGACTTCAAAAATCATCCTGGTAACTTTACCAATTACCAGCATCCAATTTTTCTACCTCAGTAGGGTTGATTATTTCTTTCACCATAATTAGAGTAATAATATTCTAGTCATATGGTAAAATATGTCATACCACTTTTCTAGTAAACTTTTAAGGTGAATTCACTTTTAATATTCCCTAGTGAATTAGTTCTTCTCCCCTAATAATTTATCATGCAGGAAGATATCATATTCGTACAACTCAAAGAAGTTAACATTATAGCAAGATCACCTATATTTGTAATGTTAATTGTAGATTTAAATTATGCCTCACATGCAATCTCTTTCATTTTAATCTATCATTTCTTATGATAATGATTATTATTACCATTTGTTACTTTTCTATTATCCACCTTTCTCTATATATTCCAATGTAAACTTTCCGTCTTTTGGAACATATATCACCTCAAAATTATTCATTTATAGCTTTTCCACCACATTATTATATATACTCAATTCCACCACATTGTATATATATTCCAATAGAGGGAAACATATAAAATTTTCTTTATAAAGCTCTTCGTTATATGAACCCTTATATTTCCTATCATTGAATCCTCTACTCTTTTTCATATATATGTATAGAATCACTCTATATATATATAATCTGCAATATATATATTTAATATAAACTCCATCATATATATATACATATTCACCATACATATATAAAATCTTCAGTTTCAGAAGACAAGATTTTTTTTCCAATCACACATATGCCCCCAATGTGTCAATATATAACCCTATATACAATTATAACATACATGTATAATTAATTAAAATTAATTATACATTAATTAATGAAAATTGAAATAACTCTATGCATAACCTTGTTCCACTCAAAATTGAAATAATTTAAACTTGATACCACTCAAGCATTTTACCAACAGGCTACGGTCATAATCCTTTATATATCTACGTACCCCATACATATTTTTATATTCTTGGATAAGACTATGAGCCGCTGCCCATCGATATATATAAACACCTATTCCGCATACCTGTTTGAATGTCACCTATATCCATATATATATATATATCCTTTGATAATTTTCTTGCATACGCATGTGTGGATATATACTCGTCTATATATATAGCCCACAAACTTTTATCATCGTTGTAATATATTTTAACGCGCTCATAACTGTATATAAGCGGCATATATAATTATTTTGACATTATTTGATTGGCGATTTCATATATGGTTATATATATATATATCATTCGTATTAACCGGACACACCTACTTTTATACGTGCATTGAATCGGCAGAAATAGGTAATAATAATAGAATCAGATTTCGGAATCACCTTATATATATATATTACCTATATAAAATCCTACATTGTGGAATCCACCATATTTATAAACCCCATATGTAATGATTCTACGTGGTTAAGACCACCTGTATAATACGGATCTTCCTTCCGAATGTATCGAACCTTTTAATCGTAGAAATCGGACGTATATATGTATTGTAATAACATTGTTAATTGGTGGTTTTTAGGTTGGGAAATCTTAACCAAGAGGGGAGAGAATTGTTACTATACGGCCATTTATCTCTGATTAAAATGCATAGTCTAACGTTCTGATTGGGTGATTTGATACCTCATACGAGGAATACAAAGAAATTGGTTCTCTCTGGATTTCATGTGTATATGTTTGTTGCATTCCAGTGTTTGTCAGCCTGTCGACCGTGCTAACTAAATCACGAGGTCGATTGTTTCCTGTTTTCTTCCTGACAGATTTTTAATGCTAGGGTTCCGGGTTGCTTTTCGCCGTCTATGGAAAGGTGATTCGGCTTGAGTGTAGCCGAATGACTCTGTACTCCTCTGGTAAGACGCCGCCACCCGTCCCTCTGCGGATTTTTCGCTATCGCCTTTTTCTGACTTAACTCTTAAGGTACCTTCTCATGCTAACATCGGGGTGTTGCGTATGGATATACATCCCACAGGTACCCGAGCGCTATTTGTCGAGGTTTTCAATCGTCCATAGGGATTCGCACGACCTATCTGGTTGCCAGATGGACAATATGGCATCGAGGGTTTCTAGAAGCATGGCCGGAAGGCTCTTACATAAGCCCCGATTCACTCTAAGCACCATTACGCTTGGGCGCCGAGAAGCAAAGCTTCTGCTCGTCTTGCCTGGGATGTCGCTGTTCCTCCTGGCTAGGTGAATCAACTCTGCACCTGGAGCGAAGGAGTCGAAACCCTCTGTTATCATTTCAGTTTTCTGTGTGTTATGGTGGATTTCTGTTATGTAAAAGTTGGCTAGTACCGGAACCCAAGCCAGGGTTCCTCTATTCCATTTTCGATCATTCTGGTTCAGCTTGGATAATAGTGTTCGCACTCTATACGTTTATTCTGGTTCTTTTTATTTCTTTGCAGAGCTAAGATGATGGAAGGTCTCGAACCCTCGAGACGAAACTATTCTTTGTTCACGAGTATGCAGCCTGCTGGGAGTGGCTGCGCGAGATACGAGATGGCGAGTAAGGGTTTTCAACCTCTCGCACATTTACGTTTTGCAGAGTAGATTAGCTGTTAATCATGTGCCTGCTGTATCTGGAGGCCAGGAGCGAAATCGACAGTAGAGTTTAGCGATGATGCTAAACTTGTTATACTAACATCTTCGGTGTGATCGAGCCAACTCGGCTTGGCCGGGAATGGTTACTGAGATAGTCCGACTCCTCGTCGTCACGTTCTACCGTGAAAGAGTCTTTTATTCTCCGTCAGCCACAATTGTAAACGTTTCACTTGTATCTCATAGCTGCTAGCAGTGATACCTCCTGTGTTGAAGCATTATTGAAGCTTGGATACGCCTTATTAAAACATCATTGAATACAATTTTGAAGTAGTCTTGATCTTAGATTGTTGGAAGAATTCATGATATCTTGATAGAGAAAAAATTTCAAGAAATAGTCTTAGGACTTTGGAACTGACTAAGCTTGGATTTGTTTGGTTTGTTGGGAGAAATCATTGGATAAATTAATTGAATACCTGCTGCAGAACTTGAACAATGTTGCAGAGGAGACCTCAGAAGTTATTTTTGGTAGAGTTTAGGAGCACATTTAGAAGATAACCACAGAAAATGTGCTGAAGCAGCATTTGGGGAAAATTTATAAAGAAAATTGAAAATTAGTCTCATGGGACTTGTGTAAAATCCTTTTGATAGCGACTGTGTTGAAATCCTTTTTCACAGGTTTATTCTGCAGGCAGCGTACTATTCCTCCTGCTATCATTTTTATTTCTGGATTCTAGATAGTTATTCTACCTTTATTATTTTTTTTTCCCTGTGTTTTGTTTTAGTTAACCATTGAAATTGGTAACTGACTATTTATGCCTTCACTCACGCCAGTCTTTTGTGAACTGGTACAATCCTCACCAGACCACCGCATGCCCTTTTTCGTGCAACTGAAACTCCCCGGTTAAACCTTCACGCTCGGTTCTCTGCGGGTCGTCGTGGACTCTGTTTACCTATGTAGGTTTCATTTATACCCAGATGCTTCGTTATATATCTATTTCATTTTATCTGCATATGTTTCATTTTATGTATGTATGGTTCATTGTATAACCATACGATTCCCTGAGACCTGGGCGTGTGCAGGGATGGAGACTGCCGAGCTTGCTTTAATGGTTTTAGTCGACTCTGTTAAAATCTCTCATCCGGCTATTATACCCAAATTTCCGGATGAGAATGCCTTTATATTCCAACCGTTATGCTATTTTCGATTTGGTGTTTACAACCCGAACATTTATATTGCACAGCAGCATTTCTACTTTGTGAGGAACCCAACAATTGTTGATTTCTATACCCATCTGTCAGGTAAATTGTTTTGGTGAGTGCATTTATGTAGGAATGCCCAATAAGTTGAATAACAATTTAGCGTACATTACTCCTTGATGCTATGTAATTAGGAATTGAGCCGCTCCTCTATTCATTTGAAATCTTTATTATATTTCATATTGTTTTTCTCACAGCGTTTGTATTCGATTTTCTACTACACATATAAATATATGCATCTGTGCGACACATATATAAATGTATACCGCCATTATTCTATTCAGCTCAGTAATGAGAAATCAAATTCGATTTTTATGATGTTCGATTATAATTGATGATAGTACTTGGTTGTGCTACCTATGTCCAGGATACACTATATGGACATATAACTTTAGACATGCAATATATAAACATAGAGAGGCTATATATATAAGAAAACTTATATACTGGAAATGTTCTTTCTTTAGCATGAATTTCAAAGTTTGTAGTATAACGTTTTTACTTTAGTCCTTTTCAGATTTGTACCATGTTACTTTAGTTTTACTACCATCATTTTGTAATATCCACACAAGCATATAATATCATTTTTGTATCTAAAGGGAACAAAGCGATAACTAATCATCTATAGAGGATAAATAGAAGAGCATCATCCACTTCATACCTCCTGTGTTGAAGCATTATTGAAGCTTGGATAAGCCCTATTAAAACATCATTGAATACAATCTTGAAGTAGTCTTGATCTTAGATTGTTGGAAGAATTCATGATATCTTGATAGAGAAAAAAATTCAAGAAATAGTCCTAGGACTTTGGAACTGACTATGGATTTGTTTGGTTTGTTGGGAGAAATCATTGGATAAATTAATTGAATACCTGCTGCAGACTTGAACAATATTTGAAGGAGACCTCGCAGTTATTTTTTTAGAGTTTGGAGCAAATTTTGAAGATAACACGAAAACCCTTGCTGAAGCAGCATTTGGGGAAAATTTATAAAGAAAATTGAAAATTAGTCTCATGGGACATTGTGGAAAATCCTTTTGATAGTGACTCTGTTGAAATCCTTTTTCACAGGTT